>CABHPH010111057.1:934-21614 GCA_902168325.1 Peromyscus nudipes
ACTATCGAATCCAAAATGTGAACTTTCCAACGGGGCAGTTAACACTGTTTCTTCACATCACAGGGCAAAAACCGAAAGAGACGTGCAGATTTATAAAAACATATAAGCATGCTTATTTATTTACTGGTTTGCTTTTGAGACAGGGTCTTGCTATGTAGTTCAAACCGGCTGGGAACAACTTACTTCATAGCTTAAACTCATGGTAATCCTCCTGCTTTTAGCTTCCAAGTGCTAGGATTACAGGTGTGCACCACTGTGCCTTATCTTCGCTTGGGGTGTTTAATGTGTAAATAACTTTATATATGTCCTAGAAAGATGACACTCTAATGAAACAGTACGAACACTACAGATGAATTTCATGATTTTTATTTATTATTATTATTGTGTGTATCGCCACGGTATTTGTGAGGCCTCAGGATGTTGTGTATCACTTCCTTAGTTCCATCTGTGTGTGGGTTCTGGAGACTGAACTCAAGTCTTGAATGGTAAGTTTGGTAAGTGCCTTTACTCATCCATCCATTCATCCATCCCCAAATCTTCAGCCAGGGAAGAGCCGAAGCCTGGCTTCCACAGCATACTCCTATTGCACCCGAGTGCTGATGGCTCCACCCCCTGAATATGTCTCCCCTGTCCAAATAAAGACAGCTTCCCTATCTTGGGGAGGACTCGTGACTTTGGAAGTGCTTCCTGCTTCCTTATTTGCATAATTGTTCTTGGTGTTTTGTTCTTCTCAGATTTTCTGCCATGACAGGCTAGTCCAGTAGAAATCACTGGGAAAGGAGGCAAGAGTTGTACAGTGGGAACGGAAATCCTGAACTGCATGAATGAGAGACACTCGCAGGCTTTAGGTAAATATTAATGGAGAGAACGAGAAGTCTGAATACCCACAAGACTGGATTTATTTTTTAAGTGTTTACACAGGGGCTTTATGGAATGCCTGAAGTGGAAGGCTAACTTTTCCCTGACTATGACAAATACCTTAGGGAAACTAGTAAAAGAAAAAAGGTTTTAGTTTTGACCCATTGTTTAAGACGTTTCCAATTACTTATAGTAACTTCTCTTTTGTAATTCTTACACCTTTTAGGCCCTTTCCAACTAGAGCGAGATAGCCAAACTTCTGTGCTCCAAGCTACTTAAATGATTCCTATGTGGTGATTCAGCCATCACCTTGATACTCAGATCTGTCCCAGCTTGTTTTCTATTTTATCTATTTTCTATTTAAAGTGATGGTTTGCTTTGTGTTGTTGGTTGTTTTTTTACTCTTTTAGGGGGCCCGCCATCCAGCTCCCAAAATAAATCACACACGGAGGCTTATTCTTAATTATAAATGCCCGGTCTTAGCGTGGCTTGTTTCTTGCCAATTTTCCTTAATTTAAATTAATCGGACTACAAAAACCCAGGCTCCTCCCCCTAAGTTCAAGACTATGCCTACAGAGCCTACAGAGTATTTAAGCCCTGGGTCCCTACGGGGTATGTGATTTCTCTCCTGCTTCCTTTCCTGAGTTAACTGGGAGTGCTTTGCTCAGATTAAACCTGTTCCTTTACTTTTGAATTCAGCTCGATTTGGCTTACTGCATTGGAGGAGAAACCCACTACCACAGACACAAAAATACCTATCAGAAAGCATGTGGCAGAGGTAAAGCGGCTTTACCTTATGGCAGATAGGAAGTGGAGAGTGAGAGCAAGAATGAGAGATGATGCGTCCTTCAAAGGTACACCTCCATCAGTCTACTTCTTTCAACCAGGCCCTGCCTCTTGCTTCCCAGCATTTTCCAACGAGGGCATCATATGAGAAATCCATCAAGGGATTACTCCAGTGATTAGGTCAGAGCTTCCAGAATGCAATCACTTCCCAAAGGCTTATCTGTTGACAACCAAGCTCCCAGTATGTGAGCCTGAGAGCTAAAGTTACATTTTAATTACTATGCCATAGAGATCCATAAAACAAAAATACCTCTGATCTGCAAGCCCCTTGCCCAAGGACAGATAATTCCTGAAATGCTGGAGTGTTGTAGAATATTATTTTCAGGTGTGTTACTTTCGTTTATGCTCTGGAACATTTGTTTAGTGATTCAAAGATGTGTTTGATTAAATAAAATTCACCTGCAGTCAGGAAGCTGCGTCAGCAACTAGCTGACAGGAAGTGGGAGGAGCCAGGTGGAGAAGGGGTGAGGAGAAGCATGAGAGCTTTTTGGAGGAGGAGAGCAAGGAAAGGAGGTGAGTTACTTGCTATTCAGCCTCTCTGAAGAGCAGGTTCCACCTTAACCTTTGAATCTTGAGTTCTTTAGAGAGACAGAGGTTTAATTAAGTTCCCTTTGTAGCTTTGCAAGAGGGAACAGATTTCCCTTCAGCTACAGCCCTTGTGGCCTAACCGCTGCTGGTAGCAGTGGAGTTGTAGTTGCTGATTCAGACAGCCATGGCTTAAAAGGCAGCAAAGATCAAATAAAAAGACAGCACTGAAGGCTATTGTTTATGGGAGACAACAAGCCACATGTTTTCACTCCCCTAAACAAGTTGTCTGACCCATCTGCACTGATGTGCTTGATCACATGTGAGCAGGAGGTACATAGGCAGGAAATGTGTCAGGATGTGTGCTTGCCCCTGATTGGACCTGATGGGAAATGCAGTGAATTATGGGTTTTCCTTCTTAAGTTCTAGGCCATTTCCTGGGAACCTGGGTATGGACCTGGCCGGAGCCCATTCACCTGACCAGTATTTAATTAAAGCTTGCTTCAAATTTGGCTTCAAACTGTGGTAGTGGTCTCATTCTTGATCAGTGGGATTAACAAGCCTATGAGGGACATTTCATAGTCAACCCAAATGTAACAATAAAAAAATGTAACTCGATGTGGATCATAACCCTAAAGTAAAATTCAAGACCTAGAAAATGTCTAGAAGGTGAAATAGCAGAAACTTTAGATGACCTTTGGTTTGTTGATTTTTAGAATGTGATAACAAACCAAGATCCATGGAAGAATTGCTTGTGACGCCAAGTAACAAGCAATATATCAGAGCCATAAGAGGAAACATGTGCACCAAGTCATACCCGCTGGTGACCAGTGTTGGACTTCCTGGCCACGCCCCCAGCCACATGATCGCACATGTGCTGTCCAGTAGCCAGGCAAGATGTTTAGTCATTCTAGGGCTTTATGTCCTATGTAATCCATAGGCTGCGTAATCACATAATCTATGCACATGCGTGGCGTAGCTATGCAAGCCCATGCGCACATGTGCAGGGGGGATCCATAAAAATCGGGTCACAGACTCCTCCCCTTCTTCTTCCTCTCTCTCCCTGCACAATCTTACATAGGTCTAAGTTCTCTTTCCCCTAATAAACTTTTTCTTTTCTTTTTTTTTTTTTTTTTTTTGAGCCAGGTTTTCTCTGTGTAGCTTTGGCTAATAAACTCTTATAGTGGGCTTTGTTGTACCTCATGGCTTTTCTTGCACAGTAAACAGCGCCACTTAATGAATAACACAGCACCACATAGTAACTAACAACCAGGGCCCCTGAAACAGGCACCAGCCTAGAACACAACTACTAACCAAAGACCAACTCCTTCCTATACTGCTCGATCTGTTAGCCTCTCACTGGACTCCTGGGGGGAAGACCCATCGAGCCCCTCTCAAGGACATTTGACAGTTTCTAATGTTACAGTTTTTTAATTGTTAAATGATTCATCAATCCTGCTTCCATTTATTGTATTTTAAAGGGGCTGATAGCTACACTCAAAAACAAAAAAACCCAAAACCAATTACATGTCATTATCAGTACCTTTTACTATTTGATTATTTTCTACATAGAAATATGAGAAAGGTAGCCAGGGGGTAGTAGCGCATGCCTTTAATCCCAGCACTCGGGAGGCAGAGGCAGGAGAATCTCTGTGAGTTTGAGGCCAGCCTGGTCTACAGAGGGAGTTCCAGGACAGTCAGGCTACACAGAGAAACCCTGTCTTGAAAAACAAAACAACAAAAAGAAGTATGAGAAATGTTTAAAATGCAGTTTCACCGGGTTCAGCCTTGATTGCAGTGTAGAATTTGGTGAAGAGAACTGTTGGCTTCGGGCTGAATTCCCAGTAGTTGCTTTGTGGCTGACTCCCAGTCTTTACCCAGCTCGAGCCGTTGGCAGATGGATGGGTACTGCCCTTCTGTTCTTCTGGCCCATTCACTTGCTTTCTTAATGTTCTCAAAAGCCCACGGAATATTCCTAGATTTAAAAAAAGTTTCTATTGGTTCAGAATATGTGAAAGGCAATGTGGTACCAAATCTGTAACATTGTATCAGATGAAATGATTCTGTCAAAAAGGAAGATATTTAATAAAGGCAATTCTTGAAATCTGAACAAAGCTCACTCCCTCTAGCATGGGGCTTTTGAATGTACTCAGTACACTTGTACATGACTCACCTGCCTCATTCCCAGCTCCCACTGTGCACAGCAGCCCCTTCCCCCCCACCCGTGCTCCCTCAGACAGCTGCAGCCTTTTCCTGCCTCTTTGTTTCCTGTTGTTCCTTTTCAGTGTCCCTGAGGCCCCTGTTTCAATGTCCACTCACAGTCCGGGAGTTTTCAACTTGTTCCGGATACTTGGAGAACACCTGAGAGTCAGCTGTAAAGAGCTACATCCCCAGCCCTTACACCAAAGTTTTCAAATGTAATTAAATTTATTATGGTGTGTTGGGGGGAGCCTGTGTAAGAAAGCTGTGAACTGTGTATTGGGCAGCATGCAGAATGTTCTTACCACAAGGTGGCTACGCTGAATAGTTTAATGTCAACTTGACACAAGCTAAAGTCATCTGAGAGGAAGGAATGGTAATTAAGAAAATGCCTCCATAAAAAAAAAAGAGTTGCATAAACTATGATAAGCTTGAAAACAAGGACATGAAAAGAATACCCTGGTATGTATGTCCATATTATCTCTGTGGGAAAGGCAAAGGCCTGGGAGGAATATTCTTGTCTCTTTTCACATAACCAAAGATGATAAGATATAACACCAGGTATGTTCCCTACTGTACTTGTCTTTGCTTAAACTAATTCTAAACATTACCTCGTGTTTTGTTTGCTTTAATAATAAAAGCAAGATAAAAATGAGAAGTGCTTTATTTGCACTTTTTTTTTTTTGTTTGTAACCTTGACTGTCCTGGAACTCACTCTGTAGACCAGGCTGGCCTTGAACTCACAGAGATCCACCTGCTTCAAGCCTCCCACGCACTGGGATTAAAAGCATGCACCACTACCACCTGGCTTGTTTATTACATTACTCTGGAACCCCGCCGGGCGGTGGTGGCACACACCTTTAATTCCAGCACTCGGGAGGCAGAGGCAGGTGGATCTCTGTGAGTTCGAGGCCAGCCTGGACTACAGAGTGAGTTCCAGGAAAGGCACAAAGCTACACAGAGAGACCCTGTCTCGAAAAAACAAAACAAAACAAAACAAACATGCTGTGGGATGGTTTGTATGTCAAATTGCTCTGATTGGTCAATAAATAAAACACTGATTGGCCAGTGGCCAGGCAGGAAGTATAGGCGGGACTAACAGAGAAGAGAATTCTGGGAAGTAGAAGGCTAAGGCAGAGAGACACTGCCAGCCACCCCCATGACAAGCAGCATGTGAAGATGCCGGTAAGCCACGAGCCATGTGGCAAAGTATAGATTTATAGAAATGGATTAATTTAAGATGTAAGAACTAGATAGCTAGAAGCATGCCACGGCCATACAGTTTGTAAGCAAAAGAAGTCTGTGTGTTTACTTGGTCGGGTCTGAGCTGCTGCGGGACTGGCGGGTGACACAGATTTGTCCTGACTGTGGGCCAGGCAGGAAAACTCTAGCTACACAAACAAAAACAAAAACAAACAAACAAAGCATGCATCACCACCACCCGGCTTGTTTATTACATTACTCTGGAACCCCAATGCCTGGTACCCTACACAGGTCTTGGAATATTCTTCAATCCTCAGAGACTTAGTCTTGCTGACCATGGGGCAAGCTGACGTGTGTGTGTGTGTGTGTGTGTGTGTGTGTGTGTGTGTGTGTGTGTGTGTGTGTGTTAGTCTTAGAAGGGCACACCTGGCCATGGCGTGAGTATGGAAGTCCAAGGACAACTTTTGAGATTCGGTTCTCTCCTTCTACCGTGTGGATCTGGGGATTGAACTCAGATTGTCAGGCTTATACAGTAAGCACCTTTACTTCTAAGCCATCACACCTACCTTACAACAAAGTCTAACAAAAAATTCTATTGGGTGTGGCTCAGTTGGTAGAGACAGGAAGATTAGAAGTTCAAAGTCATCCTCAGCTACATAGTTCAAGGCCAATTTGAGAAACCTAAGACCCGGTCTTAAAAACAAACAAAAATCATAGCTGGCATAGTGGTGCACACCTTCAATCCCAGAATTTGGGAGGCAGAGGCAGGCAGATCTCTGTGAGTTCAAGGTCAGCCTGGCCTACATAGTGAATTCCAGACAGCCAAAGGGACAAAGTGAGACCCTGTCTTGAAGAAACAAATTTGTTTTAGCTAGTGAGATGGTTCATCAGGTAAAGGTACTTATTGACCTAAATTTAGTCTAATGACCTAAATTCAATCCCAAAAGCTGTTCTCAGATTTCCACATGTATGGTAGGTTGCACACTCCTAAACACACACACACACACACACACACACACACACACACACACAAAATATAAAAGAAATTTGTTAGTTCTATGGGGCAAACTTAAAGATTTTAGATCTTTTCCATCTTCCTGATTTTTTTTTAAAGATTTATTTATTATGTATACAGAACAGGGTGCCAAATCTCATTACAGATGGTTGTGAGCCACCATGTGGGTGCTAGGAATTGAACTCAGGACCTCTGGAAGAACAGTTGGTGCTCTTAACCTCTGAGCCATCTCTCCAGCCCCTCATTTTTTTTTCTTTGGGGAAAGGGCCACCATGATGTGCTGTGTGGGATGAGGAGCTGGGTTCTCACTTGACTATGAGATACTGTACAGTGAGGAGCTGGGTTCATATCTCACTTGACTATGAGATACTGTACAGTGAGGAGCTGGGTCCATATCTTCACTTGACTGTGAGATATTGCACAGCTTTTACTCAGGAGTCAACCAAATCTAAATTTGAATCTGCTTATCCAGGTGGTTATTGAAAGACCCCAGCCCCTTAGCCTTATACTCCCAAGCACCAGGAAATGAGAAACTAAAAATCTAGTTCCCAGGGCAACCTGACTCAGCCATTATTCAAATCTCCCCTGTAACCATGTAACAATGTAACGAGATTTCTATTAAGAGATGTGCTCAACCGTGACTGGGATAATTGCAAATGTTCCAGGGAGGACCACCGTGACCTGTATGTAAACTTCACTCCCGTCCTGAATACCCCCTTGAGGTTTCAAGAAAAATGTGCTCATTGACGTAACCTGTATTCCCCCCTGTGATTACTCTGTACTAGACAATGATGTATTCCCCCCTGTGATTACTCTGTAATCAGACAATGGTCTTATGAAATTAGCTTCTAGACATAAATCAACCGAGATGACATTGTATGGGAATTTGTAATCCTGTGGCTTTGGTGGGTTTTTCCTTTAAAAGGACCTATGAACTATGGTGCAGCGCAACTCTTGCTCTTAGAGCAGAGAAGCCCTTCTGTACAGTTGCTTCTTCAATAAACCTCTTGCTGTTGCATCAGCTGGACTGGAGTCTGGGTTCTTGGGGCGCCCACTCAGGACCCTAAACTTTGGGGTCTAACAGTTATGGGATTGTATTTGTCAATATTGTTCAGTTGGAGCCTCCGACCCACCCCTGCATGGTCCAGAAAGCCCATCTTACCCCATTCCTCCCCGTTCCCTCCCTCCCTCTCTCCAAACCCCACCCACTTATAGAGTCTCTGAACAAAGGACAGGTGACAAAAGCCCAGTTCTACATTCTTGGCGACTACTGCAGCCCCCCCCCATGCCACCAGCCACCCAAGTCCCCACCTAAGCGCTCAGCTTTTGACCATACTTGGGCACAGAACCAGCTTCACCCCTCCCCTACAATCTATAAAATCTCACAGCCTTACTCTGGGTGTTCAACTTCTCTGGCCTCAATCTCTGGGACCAGTGAACTCGCCCGGATTACTGCTTCAGCAGAGAAACTTATCATTGTGTGGGCAGAAAACCTAAAAATAAAAGATTCTTGTTTTGTTGAGACAGAGTCTCTTTGTTATGTAGCTCTGGCTGTCGCAAACTTGCTATGTAGACCAGGCTGGCCTCAAACTCATAGAGATTCACCTGTCTCTGCCTCCTCAGTGCTGAAATTAAAGGCAGGTACCACTATGCCAGGCAGAATATTCTAATGTATTTTATTTAATAGTTTGATAGTTTTTCTGTTTGTTTTGTGACAAGGTCCTACTATGTAGCCTGGGCTGGCTTGTAAATCATGACTTCCATCTGTAACCTCTTCAGTGGTGGGATTACAGAAATGTGCCACCATGAGCTGGCTGATACTTTGATATTCAGTGTGTGAGTTGCTCAGGATGGCAGGACTGAGCCCAGGTCCCTGTGCACTAGGTGAGTGCTCTGCTGAGCTACATTCCCAGCTTTGCTTCATGTCTTTAAATACTCAGACACAGGCACATGGCTCCCATTTGTATTCTTGCACCAGGCTGTGCAGTTGTTTGGAACAGGCCAACAATTATATTGTAGCTCTTTGAAAAGTTTCTTATTATGGGGTTGGGGATTTAGCTCAGTGGTGGAGCACTTGCCTAGCAAGCTCAAGGCCCTGGGTTCAGTCCTCAGCTTGGGGGGGGGGGTTCTTATTAAAACATTAAAGCACCTGGAGATGAAGGTGTCATCCATCTTTATCAGTGATTTGGCAACCATTCCTTCTTGTTCCAACTTGGAACGAAGAAACTGCAGTACCAGCAACGTGGCAATCAGGTCCAGGAGACAGTCTCTTCCTTTTGTACCTAAAAAAGCAAAGATCTCCTTTACTTCATGTGGTAGTTTGAATGAGAAATGTCCCCCTAGGCTCATTCACGTATTTGAACACTTAGTCACCAGATGGTGTTGCTGTTTGGGAGATTTGGGATGGTTTAGGACAAGGAGTCTCACTGGAGGACTTGGAACACTCTGGAACCATGAGCCAAGACAAACTTCTTAAGTTGCTTCTGGTATTTTAAGCACAGCAACAAAGAAGTAATTAATACACTCTGTGCCTCACATTGTGCACAAGTTCTATTAAAGAATTACACTTCTATTAAGCTAGGTGTGCTTCCTCATGCCTCTAATCCCAGCACCTGGGATGCTAAGGCAGGAGGATTGCCATGACTTCAAGGCCAGCCTGAGTAACATAGTGCTTTCTGGCCCAACAGAATTTTACTACAATTGAATCATGATATATTAATAGATCACAAAACTCTATACTATTCCAGAATTATGGGACAATACATTTAGGTTGTGCAAGCCAATAAAACCAACTCCATATATTCTAAAGGTCCTTAATTAGCGATTTATTTCAGTAGAAATTGTGAACAATCAGAACATGTATGCCTATTGCATTATCCTGATGGCTCTTTGGATACTGAGCTGTACCCAGAATCTCTCTCCACCACTTGCTGTCTTCAGTAACCAGAGAGGCATGGAGTATGATGAAGAACTTAGTTTCTAGGTTCTTGCTATAAATATCTTGGAGGAAACTTGAACACAGCAGTTAAACAACAGACACATCTGACTGTACCAGTGTAGCAAACTCATTCTGGCTGTCAGTAACTGAAAATCCAAACCATAGTATAAGTTAGGCATGAGTGGAACTGGTCACTGAGCAGGGGTTACATGCTGTTGTGAGTCACCATGTGGATGCTGGGACCTGAACTTAGGTCCTCTGCAAGAGCAGTAAGTACTCTTAATACTCTTCACCAGTGACCCATCTCTCCAGCTCTGTTCACTTATTTTTTAATTGTATATATACAGAATGTGGGGAGAGTCACATGTATGTCACAGTGTGCATGTGGCGATCAGAGGACAACTTTTATAGTCAGTTCTTTCCTTCCACCTTTAATGGGCTCCAGGAAGCATGTCAGGCTTGAGCATTAAGTACCTTTAGCCACTGAGCCATCTTGCTAACCCATATGTTATATTTTGAAATTCATTTTCAGAAGACTCATTAAGAATACTCACTTTGGCCGGGCGGTGGTGGCGCACGCCTTTAATCCCAGCACTCGGGAGGCAGAGGCAGGTGGATCTCTGTGAGTTCGAGGCCAGCCTGGTCTCCAAAGCGAGTTCCAGGAAAGGCGCAAAGCTCCACAGAGAAACCCTGTTTCGAAAAAACCAAAAAAAAAAAAAAAAAAAAAATACTCACTTTGCCAGAGTGATAGTGGTGGCACATGCCTTTAATCTCAGCACTTGGGAGGCAAAGGCAGGTGGATTTCCGAGTTTGAGACCAGCCCAGTCTACAGAGCAAGTTTAAGGATAGCCAGGGCTATACAGAGAAACCTTGTCTTGAAAAATTAAGAAAAGAGCCGGGCGGTGGTGGCACACGCCTTTAATCCCAGCACTTGGGAGGCAGAGCCAGGCGGATCTCTGTGAGTTCAAGGCCAGCCTGGTCTACAAAGTGAGTTCCAGGAAAGGCGCAAAACTACACAGAGAAACCCTGTCTCGGAAAAAAAAATTAAGAAAAGAAAAAAAAGAATGCTCATTTCATTTTAGGGCTGGGAATATAATTCAAGTGGTAGACTGCTTGGCTACCATACATGAGACCCTAAGTTCACTCTCCAGTACTTTCAACAAAACAAACTAAAACACTAGATTTAGTCAATTGTGATGGTGCACATCTGTAATCCCTATGTGTAGGAGGCTTCAGTAGTAGATTCTAAGTAGCCAGCCTGGGCTGTATAATGAGACTATCACAAAGAAAGAATGTTTAAAATCTTTAATAAAACCCCATCTGCTTTAGTATATACTATATACATACATAAACACATACAAGGGCTGAAGAGATGGCTCAGAGGTTAAGAGCACTGACTGCTCTTCCAGAGGTCCTGAGTTCAATTCCCAGCAACCACATGGTGGCTCACAACCATCTGTAATGAGATCTGGTGCCCTCTTCTGACCTGCAGACATACATGCAGGCAGAACACTGTATGCATAATAAATAAATCTTAAAAAAAAAATAAAAAAAGTTAAAAAAAAAAACAAAAAAAAAACACATACAAGTGTGTGCACACACAGAACTCAGTTAATCCAAAACATCTCAGTCCAGTGTATGAGGACTGGCCTCAAGGTACCATGAAACCAAAGAAAGAGAGGCAGACAGATCTAAGACTACAGAGACTGTAATTCATTGGAATATGATGACCAGGAGACAAGACCAGTTGATTTCCCCAACCTGGGTCTGAAAGAGAAGTGTCTTTACAGCCTAGAACAAAAGTGACTTTACCTAGCCTGGCAATGGGGGTGCACGCCTTTGATCCCATCACTTGGCAGGCAGATCTCTGTGAGTTTGAGGCCAGCCTGGTCTACAAAGCGAGATCCAGGACAGGCACCAAAACTACACAGAGAAACCCTGTCTCGAAAAACAAAACAAAAACAAAAACAAAAAAAAAAAAAAAAAGAAGAAGAAAAGTGACTTTACCTAGATAGATGTATTTGATTTAGCTTAAGCTATAGTAAAGAGGCAGACTTATTTCAGGAGCTAGGATTTGGCTTCAAAACTCAACAAATCAGTGTCATGGGTTTGCATATTTTTGGTATGTTGGAAAATTATGCGAGAACAACAAAACAAAATCAACAAAGGACTATTCTTGGGTCGTCTTTGGGGCTTTAACCGGGGGACAGCAGAAGGGATGTCACACTCAATTTATATATTATGTTGCCTTTTAGCTGTCTTCGTTTTTTTTATTTTTTAAGTTTTTTAAAAAAGATTTATTTATAAACTATCCACCATGACAGAGTAGGTTTCATCCCAGGGATGCAAGGATGGTTCAACATACGAAAATCTGTCATTGTAATACACCATATAAACAAACTGAAAGAAAAAAACCACATGATCATCTCATTAGATTCTGAAAAAGCCTTTGACAAAATCCAACACCCCTTCATGATAAAGATCTTAGAAAGATCAGGAATACAAGGAACATTCCTAAACATAATAATGGTAATTTACAGCAAGCCAACAGCCACCATCAAATTAAACGGAGAGAAACTCAAAGCGATTCCATTAAAATCAGGAACAAGACAAGGCTGTCCACTCTCCCCATATTTACTCAATATAGTACTTGAAGTTCTAGCTAGAGCAATAAGACAACAAAAGGAGATCAAGGGGATACAAAGAAGTCAAACTTTCACTATTTGCAGATGACATGATAGTATACATAAGTGACCCCAAAAACTCTACCAGGGAACTCCTACAGCTGATAAACTCCTTCAGTAAGGTGGCAGGATACAAGATTAACTCAAAAAAATCAGTAGCCCTCCTATATACAAATGAAAAAGGGGCTGAGAAAGAAATCAGAGAAACATCACCCTTTACAATAGCCACAAATAATATAAAATACCTGGAGTAACTCTAACTAAACAAGTGAAGGACCTTTTTGATAAGAACTTTAAATCTCTAAAGAAAGAAATTGAAGAAGATATCAGAAAATGGAAGGATCTCCCATGCTCATAGATAGGTAGGATTAACATAGTAAAAATGGCAATCTTACCAAAAGCAATCTACAGATTCAATGCAATCCCCATCAAAATCCCAACACAATTCTTCTCAGACTTGGAAAGAAAAATACTCAATTTCATATGGAAAAACAAAAGACCCAGGATAGCTAAAAGAATCCTGTACAATAAAACAACCTCTGGAGGCATCACCATCCCTGACCTCAAGCTCTACTATAGAGCTATAGTAATAAAAACAGCTTGATACTGGTATAAAAACTGACATACGGACCAATGGAATCGAATTGAAGACCCTGACATTAATCTATGCACATATGAACACCTGATTTTTGACAAAGAAGCCAAAATTATACAATGGAAAAAAGGAAGTATCTTCAACAAATGGTGCTGGCATAACTGGATGTCAATATGTAAAAGATTACAAATAGATCCATATCTGTCACTATGCACAAAACTCAAGTCCAGGTGGATCAAAGACCTCAACATAAATCCAGTTACACTAAACTTAATAGAAGAGAAAGTAGGAAGTACTCTTGAGTGCATTGGCACAGGAGATCACTTTCTAAATATAACACCAGCAGCACAGACACTGAGCACAACAATTAATAAATGGGACCTCTTGAAACTGAGAAGCTTTTGTAGGGCAAAAGACACGGTCAATAAAACAAAAAGCCAACAGAATGGGAAAAGATCTTCACCAACCCCACATCTGACAGAGGACTGATCTCCAAAGTATATAAAGAACTCAAGAAACTAGATATCAAAATACTGAACAATCCAATTAAAAAATGGGCTACAGAGCTAAACAGAGAATTCTCAAAAGAAGAATCACAAATGGCTGAAAGACATTTAAAGAAATGCTCAACATCCTTAATCATCAGAGAAATGCAAATCAAAACGACTCTGAGATACCACCTTACACCTGTCAGGATGGCTAAGATCAAAAACACCAATGACAGTCAATGTTGGAGAGGATGTGGAGCAAAGGGAACACTCCTCCACTGTTGGTGGAAATGCAAACTTGTACAACCACTGTGGAAATCAGTATGGCGGTTTCTCAGAAAATTGGGAATCAATCTACCTCAAGACCCAGCCATACCACTCTTGGGCATATACCCAAGGAATGCTCAATCATACCACAAAGATACATGCTCATCTATGTTCACAGAAGCACTATTTGTAATAGCGAGAACCTGGAAACAACCTAGATGCCTGTCAACCGAAGAATGAATTAAGAAAATGTGGTACATATACACAATGGACATCATGAAATTTGCAGGCAAATGGATGGAACTAGAAAATATCATCCTGAGTGAGGTAACCCAAACCCAGAAGAACAAACATGGTATGTACTCACTCATAAGTGGATTCTAGATATAAAGCAAAGAACAATCAGACTGCAACCCACAGAACCAGGGAGGCTATATAGCAGGGGGGACCCTAGGATGACTGTGGCTTAGAATAAGTTTTGGTTTTACTCAATTACTGGGCAAGCCTCAATCAAACATTTCACTATTAGGATAAGAATTTATACTATATTAAGCCAATAATAGAAAAATAAATAAATTTTAAAATTTATTTATTTATTATGTACACAGAAGAGGGTGCCAGATCTCATTACAGATGGTTGTAAGCCATCATGTGGGTGCTGGGAATTGAACTCAGGACCTCTGGAAGAGCAGTCAGTGCTCTTAACCTCTGAGCCATCTCTCCAGCCCTTGTTTGTTTTATTTTTTGTTTTTTTTCCAAGACACGGTTTCTCTGTGTAGCTTTGTGCCTTTCCCTGTTTTGTTTTTAAAGATTTACTTATTTTTATTTTATGTGTATGAATGTTTTGCCCGCATGTATATATGTGTACTATATGTGTGAAATGTTTTTGGAGGCCAGAAGAGGTCATTGAATCCCCAGGAACTGGAGTTACAGACAATTATAAGATGCTTGTGGGAGCTGGGGGGAAAACCCACGTCCTTGGCAAGAGCAGCAAATGTTTTTAACTGCTGGACTATCTCTCCATCCTTGTTTTAATAGGGTCTTACTCTGCATGAGCCACCATGCCTGGTTTATTCTTCTTTATGTCTGAATAAAATTTCATTGTGTAGAGTACCGAATTTTCTTTTTTTCTTTCTTTTCTTTTTTCTTTTTTCTTTTTTTTTTTTAGCTTTTCGAGACAGGGTTTCTCTGTGTAGTCTTGGCTATCCTAGAACTCACTGTGTAGACCAGGCTGGGATCAATTCAGATCTGACTGCCTCTGCCCCCCAAGTGCTGGGATTAAAGGTGTGTGACACCACTGCCTGGATGAATTGTCTTTATTCCTGTGTTGATGGGCATCTAGGTCAGTTTCATATCTTGGATATTATGAACTGTGCCACAGTAAACATCGAGAAGAAAGTATCTCTGTGGTATGCTGATTTAGCTTCCCTCAGACATACGCCCAGGAGTGGTACAGCTGGATTACATAATAATTCTATTTTTAGTTTTTTTTTGAGGAACCATCATATTGATTTCTACAGTGACTCACCAACAGCATATGAGGGTCTGGCCCTGCCTCCATCCTCAATATTTGTTGTTTTCTTTCTACCTTTTAAAAAACATTTATTTAAATCGAGTATATATATATTTGTATGTATGTGTGGGTTTGTGCATGTGAATGCTGGTGCTGTTGGATTCCTTAGAGCTGGAGTTAAAGCCAGACTTGGTGGCATACACCTTTAATTCCAGCACTCGGGAGGATCTCTGTGAGTTTGGGGCCAGCCTGATTTATACAGTGAGTTCCAGGGTAGCTGGGATTACAATGGAGAGCTTGTATCAAAACACCAAAAAACAAAATAAAATAAGAACAGGAGTTAAAGGTAGTTGTCAGCCAGTTGACAAGGGTGCTGGGAATCAAACTGGTGTCCTCTGCAAGAGCTGTTTGTGCTCTTAACCCTTGAACCATCTCTTCAGCCCCTGTTTCTTGACGGAGTGAGGTAAAAACTCTCCATGTAGTTTTGATTTGTCTTTCCCTGATGCTAAGGCCATGTGTTACAGATGGAAGAACCATAGTGTAGAAAGTGCCAAGGTCAGCCGGGCGGTTATGGCGCACGCCTTTAATCCCAGCACTCGGGAGGCAGAGGCAGAGGCAGGCGGATCTCTGTGAGTTCGAGGCCAACATGGTCTACAGAGTGAGTTCCAGGAAAGGCGCAAAGCTACACAGAAAAACCCTGTCTCAAAAAAAAAAAAAAAAAACAAAAAAAAAAAAAAAAAAAAAAAAAAAAAAAAGGAAAAAAAGAAAGAAAGAAAGAAAGAAAGAAAGAAAGAAAGAAAGAAAGAAAGAAAGAAAGAAAGAAAGAAAGAAAGAAAGAAAGAAAGTGCCAAGGTCTCAAAGTAAATCACTATGTGGAAGAGAATGTCCCTGTTGGCCAAAAGGTACATATGTTGTGGTAAAGAAAGTAATTATTGAGTGTGTTAAATTGAACTTTTGAATAGTGTTATTACTGGCAGGATCTTGTTATGTGGCCCAGACTAGCCTCAAACTCACAGTCCACCTGGCTCAGCTTACCAAACTGCAGTATTACAGGTGTGTGTTACTATTTCCAGATATGGGGTTCTGCAGTAGTTGGTACCATGTACTCTAATAAAATTGCCTAAATAATATTCTCATCATTGGTAAAGGTATGAGTTTCCTTTGATTGTTAATAAATCTAATTCTAGTAACTGAGTGTGTGGTATACACCTTTGATCCCAGCACTTGGTAAGCAGAGACAAGCAGATCTCTGTGAGTTCAAAGCCAGCCTGGTCTACATAGAGAGTTCCACAATAGCCAGGGCTCAAAAAAAAATCTAATTCTATTCACTTGTAACTTACTATTAAATGAATGCATTAGTTTACAAAATAATTTATTACAATTAGGAGTTTGCCTATAAATGACTGGAGAAATGAAGGAACACAGTGACTTAATTAACTGAAAAAAACAGTGACTTACCTAGAGATCGAATGCCTTTTTCTTCAAGAAAATTACGTAGAACATTTACATTAAGTTTTAATATAAGTCCTAGTTCTGGTGTCAATTTCCAAAAACCATCCTGTAAAATTAAGAAAAAAATTACATTGTTAATCATAGTTCTATATCATACAGTCTTTTTTTTTTTTTTTTTTTGGTTTTTCAAGACAGGGTTTCTCTGTGTAGCTTTGCGCCTTTCCTGGAGCTCACTTGGTAGCCCAGGCTGGCCTCGAACTCACAGAGATCCACCTGCCTCTGCCTCCCGAGTGCTGGGATTAAAGGCGTGCGCCACCAACGCCCGGCCTTTTTGGTTTTTTCAAGACAGGGTTTCTCTGTGTAGTTTTGGTTCCTGTCCTGGATCTCACTCTGTAGACCAGGCTGGCCTCGAACTCACAGAGATCTGCCTGGCTCTGCCTCCCGAGTGCTGAGATTAAAGGCATGTGCCACCACCGCCCAACTTGGGATATGTGTTTTTTGTGCTTAAAAGCTCACCCTGAGAAAGGCTCAGGGCTACATTGGGATCCTGACACCCAGTGTAGTCTATGGCCGGCTAATAAAAACTTTCTATTGGCTTAAACCCATGTCTGAGCAGTCTTCTCTGGTGGATACCCCACAGCAAAAGGAGAAAGAAAAAATGTATATTCTTATTTAGTTTGAAATGAATAGCTTTTTTTCTAAACATAAAAGTGTGTGTGTGTGTGTGTGTGTGGTCACATGGTGCCACAATCACAATGTCCTGGCTAGTTTTATGTCAACTTGCCACAAGTTAGAGTCATCAGGGAAGAGGGAACCTCAACTGAGAAAATGCCTCCTGCTGTAGGCAAGGATGTAGGGCATTTTCTTAATTAGTGATTGATGCGGGGGAATACTCAGCCCATCATGGGTGGAGCTACCCTTAGGCCACCACCTTTGCATCAACTCTCGACTCCAGGTTCCTACCCTGTTTGAGTTCCTGTTCTGACTTCTTTCAGGGATGAACAGTGCTCTGGAGGTGTAAGCAGAATAACCCCTTTCCTCCCCAGCTTGCTTTTGGTCATGGTGCCTTATCATAACAATAGCAACCCTAACTAGGACACAGGACATGTTTGTGGAGGTCAGAAGCCAACTTTGAGGATTCAATTCTCTCCTTCCACCTTAAATATTGGTTCATTGCAGTCACTCAGAGGCTGAGGCGGGAGGATTGCAAGTTCAAGGCCTGACTGGGCAGTTTAATGAGATTCTGTCTCAGAAAATGTAAGAGGGCCGAGGACATGACTCGGTAAAGCTCCTGGTGAGTAAGCACAGGGACCTGACTCTGGATCCCAGGCACCCAGATAAAAGCTGGGTGCAGTGTGTGCTTTTGTAACCCTAGTGCTGGAGGGGCAGAGGCGGGCAGACCCCAGGAGCTAAGTGGTCAGGTGGTCTAGCAATGTCAGTGAGCTCCAGGTTCAGTGAGACTCCCTGTTCCAAAGTGGGGCTGGAGAAATAGCTCTTGCTGCTGCGGGAGCGAACAGACTCCACAGAGATGACCTCTGACCTCCACGTGCTCACCTTGACACGTATGTACTTACAGTCATGTATCATGCACACATACATAAAATAATTATAAAAAATAAATAATTATTTTTTCCCTGAGATGACAAGGTTTCTCTGTGTAACAGCCTTGGCTGACCTAGAACTCACTCTGTAGACCAGGCTGACCTCGAACTCACACAGAGCTACTTGTCTCTGCCTCCTGAGTGCTGGGATTCCACCACAACTGTCTATAAATAATTTAAAAAAAAAAAAAAGTGGAAAGCAACTGAGGAAGACACTCACCATCAACCTCTGGCCTCTACATGCACACGTACACAGTTACACTCACATCTGCATGAACACTTGCACACACAACACACACAAAGAAAAAAAGTCAAAGGAAATGAGGAAGGGCTAGGGTTATAGCTCTGAGACAGAATGTTTGCCCACATGTGAGATGCCTCATATCAGAGCTGTAAAACAAAAACTACATCAAGCATGACAGCTTATATTCAGAACCCAGCACTTGGGACCTTGAAGCAAGTGGACTGCTGCAAACCTGAGCCTAGCCTGTGCTATAGAGAGGTTCTAGACCAACCTGGACTACATGATAAGATCCTATTTTAAAAAATACAAAAGAAAAAAAAAAAGATGCATGCCAATAATCCCTGGTACTTGTCAGGCAGAGGTAGGTGGGTCTTAACTTCTAGCCACACTGGACCACACAGAATGTTCCAACTTACCCTTGGCTATATTGCAATATTCTGTTTCAAAAAAAAAAAATTAAAACTGGACCTGGGGAGATGGCTCAGTGGTTAGAGCATTTAATGTTCTTGCAGGGGACCTAGGTACAGTTCCCAGTACTCACATCGGGCAGTTCACAACCACCTGTAAATACAGTTTCAGGGATCTAATGCCTTTTGTCCTCTGCAGACATCTGCACGCACACGGTACACATAAACACATACAGGCCAAACATGCATACATAGGAAACCCACCTCTATGTAGGTTCCAGAGATCAAACTCAGGCCACCAGGCTTGTGTGGTGAGCACTTTCACCACTGAGCCAGCTTGCCAGCCCTCCACTACACTTTTTTATTAAGATTTTATTTTATAAATACAAATAAATCCCTTTTAAAAGCCCCCACTGTACGTGGTAATTATCATTCTCATCCCTGTTACTCTGTTGAGACAACCGAAGGAATATCTGCCTTGCCCACAAACACAAAGTGGTAGCCAGGCCGCTCTGACACTGAATGAAGCCCTCTTTGCTTTACTGAGTGATTTCCCACGGAAGCCATTGCATACGTGAGACTGGGTCTCGGAGCCAGTGCTAGACTTACAGGATGCTGATTAGCTTAATGGATAGAGTGCTGTGCCCCTCCACACTGCTACACATTAACTACTATCCATAGCTCCAAGACCCTATAGGAAAAGATTTAGACTACTCACCGCACCTATGTTTACTAGGCAATAGGAAATTTCTACCAACTTCAATTCCCGGTAGTGAAGCTTAGGAAGCAAGTCCATGACCCCTTGGGGATGCTAATCTTCAAATGACAAATATTAACAGTCGCTAACAATGAATGATGAACAGCATCCACCACTATGCCCAGAGAGTTTTGTTCAGCTGACTATTCACTGAGAGACACAATCTTCCACGCTGACGCACACCCTGAGCCACTACGGACTGGCAATACACTGTTCTGTGATCAACTGCTTTGAGAAGCACTGTTGTAAACTGTGCAGCTAACTGACCACAGACTTGAGGAGAGATAAGACGGATACCTCGGTTTGTAGAGCAAAGAGTGAAGTCCACGGTGCAGGACAGCTTTCTTCACAGACTACCCATTCCTCATCTTCCTCTGGGGAGGTGTCCCATGTTAAAGATTTCTCAATCTTTCTATGGCATGGTCTATACCCTCTTGCTTCACCCATTTCTGCTTTGAAAGAACTTCCACCGGATGCGGCAGGCAAACCCTCTTCTAGAATGACGTCTGGCGATGCAGCACCGGTAGAATCAGCTGATGGGTGAACCGATTCCAGTGAATCCACTCTGGTATCTGCAATTCTGTGATTAGATCTCCGAGGGACGGAGAAACTTTGAAGATGAAGTGAACAGGGACTTAGCTCAGAGCTGAGAACATTGGTGGGAAGAGGAGGGACAGAAGGTGCCTTAGGAGGACTGCAAAGAGGTGACCTGAAGGCGGTGAGAAAACGTGACCCATGATGGGAATCCAGCTCCGGGGCTTTGGGAGGGCATCGGGAAACTTCCCCTAGATCAAAATCCTTTGAACTAGAGTCGCTATCTGAGAAAGTAGTAACACTGCCAAAGCCTGCGAAGAGCTGCCCTGGCGAAGACCCTGAGGCCTGGAAGATGCTGGTATCTCCGACAGGCTTAGGGCTTTGGCTGAACTTAGGTGAGCCCAATATAGGTGGGGTGAATTCTCTGGGGGGAAGAGGAAGATGGCTGCTGAAAAGGAGAGGGGGAGGGGGAGGAAGACGGGGACCACCAGAGAGAGAGAAGGGGGTAGGGGGAGGGGGAGGGATGCCACCAGAGAGAGGGGGAGGGGGAGGGA
>CABHPH010111057.1:21624-37029 GCA_902168325.1 Peromyscus nudipes
GCCACCAGAGAGAGGGGGAGGGGGAGGGATGCCACCAGAGAGAGGGGTAGGAGGAGGAAGAGGGATGCCACCAGAGTGAGAGAGAAGGGGACGGGGAAGAAGACGGGGACCACCAGCGGGAGGGGGACATCCAGCCAAGACCTCAGGAGCAGAAAAACCCATGGAAGCAGGCACTGTTCTTCGTGGCTGAGCTGCCATCAGTCTTTTAAATCCCTGTCTTTTCATTGACTCCATGCGATTCCCACCTAACGGCTGTTCCACGTCTTCCCACTGCGAGTGGACCTTGAGAGACCTTGCTGTTGCATGCGACTGTGGCTCTGGGATCAAGTCTTCAGGATAGTCATTAAGTGCTCCAGGACGTATTTTTAGCCTTTTTTTAGATTTTTTAGCTAAATGTAGCAGTGGCTGTTTCTCATTCCCTTCAGAGGAGACCAGGAAGGGCTGCCCAGGTGGCAAAGTTGTGCGTGTGAAGAGAAAACAGAACAAAATAAGTTAGCAAACATTCTTCCAAGTAGATGGATGGCACCCAAACGTCTGGTGCCTACATCCACATAAGACCTGGAAAAGCTAAAAAAGGTTCTAAACACACAATATTGGAGTCAAACGCGGCTTGCTAGTCTTTTGTCTCTCGTGACAGCCTCGATACAGAGACGCATCTGCCTGTGGGCTTGAGCAGTCAATACAGCGCCCTGGAGTGAGCCCGCCAGCACACCATGAACTAAGTCGTGTAATGGGTTTAAGTTTTGCTCATGCAGACAGAAAAGATTAGAGATATGCAGTAAAGACAGATCCAGATGGAAAAAAAACCTCTAAATGGGTTAAAATGTGTTAAAAAATGTACATAGGATTGGGACAGAAAAGAGAAATAGTATAGACAGTCAAAGAAAACAGTAGCTTAAAAATAATAAAGTCTTTAAAGAAAGAATAAAGTAATATAAAGGGAAAAAGCCACACACATGGGAAATACGTGGGGAGTCTGGATCCTGCATGTTATTGTGTTGTCTTTAAACTTTCTGATTACTGATGAAGGAATGACAGCTGCTAAGACACATTGGATTATGAAAACTGCTGGATTAAACCAAACTATATATTTAAAAAATATTTTGACTTCAAAATGGAAGTCAAAAGGTGTGTTGCTTTTGGGGAGAGGTTATGCTTTTATTTCCACAGAAAATGAAAGGCTGTGGTTTCATACAAGGTTAAAGATGATCAGGTTTGATTGAGGAGGACCCACTGAAAATTCTGACTACAGACATAAAGAAATAAACCTAGAAGAACTACAAGACATGTGACGTTTATTTTACATGTTCAAACATAAAACAAAAATCATCTTCAGCGAACTTGTGTACAACACACAGTCTATACTTGTATTAATACAGACATGTATGTTACCTTTAAAAGTTTATGTATTTTCAGAAAAAGGGGACCAGAAACCAATGAAAATGGATTGGCCAGGTGGTCCAGCATCTCAAAATGCCTCTGTTACAGTCTCCTCAGATTTCTGCATCCAGAACAGCTTCAAGGCTGCGGGCTGAGATGATCCAGCCTCACAGAATACTCCAGTCAAGACTTAACAATTATTCTGATTTTCTTAAGGTTCCCCCAAAGATACCAGCACCCACAAACAACAGGAAGTAGTCTAGAACATGATGTCCACATTCCTAGGAGATGGGGTATGCATGGGTTTTAGTTATTCAATGGATAATGAATGTTTATCATTTAAGCGGGGGGTTGGTTACAAGTTGTTATTGGTAATGATGAGGAAAAATGATGAACAAAGGAGATTAGATTCAGTGATCCTGTTCTGAAAAAAAAGGGGAGGGGGTATAGAAATGATAGGATAAAAGGGTAGATTATTGGATCTACTTTTAAACCAAAAAAACAACTACTAGTCTTAAATATTTTACATTGGTATGGATTTTGTTTATTGATACAAATTTAATGTTATTTTTGTTATACTATATGTATGTTTTTACTCTTGTTTGGGGGTATTGTGCTTATGTAGTGCATTTAAAAACATAATGTATAATTAAAAAAATACAGGTTAGTAGTTAGTCATCTATAATAAATTTACATAGATAGATGGTCTTCAAATGCTTCAAAGACCTACAGAATATGGCATTTAATATGTTTAATACTGAAGGCTTTTAATGACAGTGAGACACATCTGCTCCTGATAACACCAATTTTCTTCAAAAGAGGATGATGGGCATAGAAGAAACTCCATGTGGAGTTTGTTTTCTTTATGGCAAATAAAGAAAACATTTCCTAGCCATTTGGGCAAGCAAACTGCCCTCGCTTCAATTGCTGACAGTTACTGTCCAAATTGGACCAGCAGGATACAAAAAAAAAAGTGACTGCCAAGCTTTGCCAAGACAAGGTAGGACAGTCCTTCAAAATTCCCTGCTTCTCAGAAATGCCTGTCAGATATACTAGGCCTGTAGGCCAAAGTTGGATGCCCCAATGTTTTGGAAGAACTTTGAGTAGCTATCCAGGCAGCCAGATGTCCCTATTGTTAGGTAACACTTCACCCTTCTGAGGTGTCTGATAGACTTAAAGACTAAATAATTCCCACCCGCATTGGCCTATACACACACCTCTTTCTGGATAATATAAAGTTCCTCTTTTACTAAAAACAATCAAACTTAGACATTTCCTGTTCAAAATATCCCTAATGTATTTGGATAAGAGACCAGAAAGGCTAATCTGGTCTGATCTGGTTTTAGGTGCATGGGCAGTAAGGCAAACAGTGTCCTCAAAGTGAACTTGTAGAGAGAACCCTCTATTTACTATCTTATGCCTATGCATAACTGGACATGTTTATGATTAAAATCAGAAGGGATATGTGCAGTAGGAATATGATTAGATGACCTAATCTATCCATTATAATAGACAACCACCTAAACTATGCCCCTTAGATACAAAACTCCTTTTTCTCTGGAAGGATGCCCCAGATAATAATTGGGGCCGTGAGCGTCTTTGCTTATGTGGCCTGTTATTCCCTCAAAGTGTATTCTCACATATTCTATAGCTCTGCCTATTGGTTTTATTTTATTATTATTATTATTATTATTATTATTATTATTATTATTTTGAGATAGGATTTCACCCTGTAGCCCTGACCAGCCTGGAACTTGTTACATAGACCAGGCTGGCCTCAAACTCACAGAGATTTTCCTGTCTCTGCCTCTTGAGTACTGGGATTAAAGGCACGCTGTACTATGCGTGACCCTATTGCTTTGCTTTAAACAAGTTATCTTGAAGCTGCCCTTCTAAGAGGGCCCAGCACCTACCTCGGCTGAGTCAAAACTATCTGATGTAGCTCCAGCTGCAGAGTATCCCATGTTTATTTCAGGCACCTGCACACAAATGCACACAAACATACATAATTAAAACTAAAAGAATATATGAATAACATCTTATTTATGTTGCACATCTACATAAGTCCTTATTGTCAACTCTTAAACCCGGAAACACCTTGCTTAGACCCAGACCCCTGGTAACAGGCTTATAATACCAGCATTTGGGAGGCCGAGGCAGGGGGATCTTGAGTTTGAGGCCAGCCTAGGCTACATAGAGATTTCTGGTCAGCCTGGATTACAGTGAGACTTTGTCTCAAAGAACAACAACAAAGAGAAAGAGAAAAGGGAGATGGGGGATTGTTTCTCATATTTTATTTAGGGCGCTAGGAATAGAACATAGGACTTCTCACAGGGAAGCCTGCTGCCCTCTTTGTTTGAGAAAAGGCCTTTGAAATTTTGTTTCATTTGTTATTGTGTGGCTTCTCTCTTTAACACAGCCAAACCAAAATAAACAAAATTCCTAAAAGAAATGAAGGGGGAAAATTGAAAGTATAACCTATGAATAGGAAAGGTATTTCTAGGCACAGCAAAGCAAAACAACCCAAACAAAAGCAAGAAACTGAGAGGGAGAGTTGGGGTGGATATGATCAAGATTAATTGTATAAATGTATGAAACAGTTAAAGAACAAACAGATGGAACTGAAAACACACACATACACACACACACAGAAAGAAAGAAATTAAAAGAATTTTTAAATGTGACAGAGAGGCTGGAGAGATGGCTGTGAAATTGTTTGTTTTTCTTTCAGACAACCCAAGTTCAGTTCCCAGCACCCATAGCCATCTGTAATTCCAGCTCCAGGGAATCCAACATCCTCTTCTGACCTCCATAGGTACCTGTACACTTGAGTGCATACACACACATGTGCGTGCACACACACACACACACACGAGCATATGCACAGAAATAAAAATAAAATAAATCTAAAAAGTGTAATAGGTACCAGCTGCTTGGAAGGCTGAGACCCAAGTATCACAAACAAAAAACTCTACATGACCAAACGATAATAAATAAAATTACAAAACAAATGGCAGCCAGTGGCCTATGCCAGCATCCTCATACTCAGGGGCTCAGGCTGGAGGATCAGGAGTTTGAGGGCAGCCTGGGCTACTGAGTGAAACTCTGGCTTCAAAAAATATAAAATGAGGGTTGAGAGGGAAGCAGTGAGATGGGTTAGTGGGTAGAGGCACTCACTGATAAACCTGTCAACCTGACTTCCATCCCTGGGACCCATTTGGTGGCAAGAGAGACCTGACTCCCCCAAGTTGTTCTCTGACCTCCACACTCATGCCCTGGCACATGCACACAGGAGTACATGTACACACACACTGTAGGCAGAGTTTTCCTGTCCCGACAGCCTATTTCCAAATAACTGGAAGCCATTTCCCAAATAACTGACTCAGAGACTTAATATATAAATTATAAATGCTCGGTTGATAGCTCAGGCTTGTTACTAACTAGCTCTTACATTTAAATTTTCCCATTTTTCTTACCTATGCTTTGCCACATGGCTCATGCCTTGTGTTGGTTTTAAATAATGATAAGTGGTGCTGTTACTATGCAAGGAAAGGTCATGAGCCACGACAAAACCCAGTATCAGAGCTTTATTAGGAGGAGGGGGGGTAGACAGAAGAGAGTAACCAGGCCTGGGAAGAGGCACATGCAGAGGGGGGGGAATGAAGAGCAGAAGAGAAGGGAGGAGTCTGTGACGGCTTTTTAAGGATTTCCCTGCACATGCGCAGGTGGGCTTACGGAGCTACACCATGCATGCGCAGATTGCATGACTGCACTGTGCATTCGAGCAATCATGCAGCACACTGATGATGTAATACACCTTGCTTAGCTACTGAACTGCGCATGTGTGGTCATATAGCTGGAGTGGCAGAATCCTAACAGTTTGTAACCTCATTTTCTACACAGCCTGCTTCCTAGGTGGCTCACTAGTATCTCTCTCTGACTCTGCCCTTCCTCATCCCATCATTCTCAGTTTGGCTTTCCTGCCTAACTTTATCCTGTTCAGCTACTGGCCAGTCAACTTGTTTATTAAACCAATCATAGTGACATATTCACACAGTGTAAAGAAGGATTATTCCACAGCAACACACATACAGAGAAATGTTAAAATAAATAACTATAAATGGCAAACTGGAAAAACAAATTTTCTTTTTTTCCCTGAAAATTCACCATGCATGCACAGCTCTGTTTAATGGTATACCTGTAACAGTCTGCTGATATTGATGATTTCATCTTGCATTGGTCCTGAATACTCAATTTCTGCCTATGGTATAAAAGTAAAAGTATGCAAATGAATATGTTTTAACAAAGTAAGTGTTCTCTAACACCCCCTTTCCCCCACCCCGTGCCACCTAGCTGTCCTCCTGGGAGATGAATGCACTTCAGTTTTAAGGGGCAGTATAGCCCTTGCTTAGCATATACAAGGTACTGGGTTCAGTCTCCAGCACCACTAAAAAAGGAAATGTATACAATAAATAAAAGCAAAACCAAGAAAATGAGCCAATAAGCAAATACATTTATGCTGTGTTCTCTTTATAGAAATAGTGGAAACCATAGAAACGGTCCTCACAATGTTCTCCTTGCTTCTCTTGCTCACTCCACCTTAGGGAGTCTTTCCTGTACACAAAGGGTCTCACACTTAATTGCCACACAGATGTAGACACAGTGACCTAAACACATACATACAAGACAGCCAAACATTCACACATATAAAAAAAGTCTTAAAAAAGTTTAAATGATAACCTTTTTCATTCCTTTGAGACAGAATCTAATGTATCCCAAGCTGGCCTAGAACTTTCCACGTAGCTAAGGACAACTCTGAACTCTGTGTCTACCACACTCAGCTCCTAGACTCTTTATAAATTATCTTTTAAGAGTATGTTCCTCTGTGGCCAGGTGTAGTGTCACACACCTTTATCTCAGCCTTTAGGAGGCAGAGGTAGGCCAATTTCTGTGAGTTACAGGACAGTCAGGGTTATGTAGAGAGACCTTGTCTCAAAAAAGAAAAAAGAATGTATGCCTTATATTCATTTAATTCAAACAAGGTTGCTGTTTGAATTAACAGTCTGCCTTGCCCTAGCAGCAGCTTCATATGTCTGGTGCTTATTGTGTCTCTTGATTTCATGAAGGCCACACATTCAGTAACTGCCCTGGACCACTGGGCCTGTGTGAGTTCACTCCAGGATATTCACACAGCCATGAAATTTCTTCTGACATACTTCTCAGAACACATCCCCACCATTAAACAATGAATGGCTGAATTTGGTGATTGTACTTACCTGTGCCATGATGGCCTCTGGCTGCTTTTCCTGCCAACTCACATATGGCAGAAAGTCTACATCTTCTTTGTCAACAAGTTCTGAAATACTTGGGACATTAGCAAAAGGAATCTCATCACCGTCCTATATAGAATCACAATCGGGTTAATTTTTTTTAAAAGATATAATCAAATTAAATAATTAACACATTCTAAAGCCTGTGGATGTTGGGTTTAGAATATCTGGGCATTTACTTGGATCATATGTCTCTCAATATGAGGGCCTTTCTATATCAATTATTAATCAAGAAAATGCCTCATATGCTGTGGAATAATCCTTCTGTACACTGTGAATATGTATTACTCTCATTGGTAAATAAAAAACTGATTGGCCAATAGCAGGGCAAGAAGAGATTTGGTGAGACAGCCTGACACAGAGAGAATGATGGGAGGAGGGAGGGTGGAGTCAGGAGAGTCACGGGAGATGCTAGCCAGCCACTGAGAAAGCAGGACATATAGAAATGAGGTAACAAGCCATGAGCCACATGGCAAAGCATAACTAGAAACGTGGGTTAATTTAAATGTAAGAGTTAGCTGGCAACAAGCCTGAGCTATTGGCCAAGCATTTATAAATAATATTAAGTCTCTGTATGGTAATTTGGAATGGGATGAAGATTGGGAGGTCAGGACCAGAAAACTTGTGACTACACCCATAGCATAGGCTTTGCTTAAAGGCCAATCTGAAAAATAAACCTAGAAATTAAAATAGTAATAAAATTATAGTATGTCTTTTTTGTGTATGATTGAATATTGGGGATTAACTACAGTATGATACCACATCCCAGTCCCAAACTACTATAGATGGTTGTGTTTATTTTTGTTTTTGTTTTTGGCTTTTCAAGACAGGGTTCTCTGTGTAGCCCTGGCTGTCCTGGAACTCACTCTATAGACCAGGCTGGCCTCCTACTCAGAGATCAACCTGCCTCTGCCTCCCAAGTGCTAGGATTAAAGGCATTTATCACTACTTCCTGGCTTCTATAGATGTCTTAAAGTATACATATAACTAGTTAATAATCAAAACATTAAAAATACTAGCACATATGTGCTGGTTAGTTTTTTGTCCATTTGACACAAGGTGGAGTCATCTTGGAAGAAGGGCCCTCAACTGAGAAAATACCTCCATCAGACTGGTTTGTAGGCAACCCTGTGGGACATTTTCTTGATTGACGATTGATTTGGAAGGCCCCAGCTTCTGGGTGGTGCATCCCTGACAGTTGGTCCTGAGCAAGCCAGGAGAAGCCAGTAAGCAGCCTTCCTCCATGGCCTCTGCTTCAGTTCTTGCTTCCAGGTTCCTGCCTTGATTTCCCTCAATGAGAGACTATGACCTTTAAGATGAAATAAACCCTTTCCTCTCCAAATTGCTTTGGGTCGCTATGTTTTATCATAGCAATAGATACCTAACCAGAACAACATGCAATTCATTTAGAGAAATTAGGGCAAGTGCTGGCATGAACATCCTCCTACGAAGGAGGTCCTGGCTCTTGCCTCTGGCCTCTATCTACTTTGCCCTTCATAACCCCGAGTGGCCACTGTCATTACTGATCAGAGCAAGAGTGACCTTCCAGGTTTTGTTCTTTTCTTAATATATAGCCTCCCTGTGTAGCCCTGCATGGCCTAGAGCTCACAATGTTGACCGGGCTGCCCTCAAACAGAGGTAATCCTGTTTTTACCTCAGAAGTGCTAGGATTATAGGTCTGGATGTTGCCGTTTTTCACACAGAATTTTCATGTGTAGCCTAGGCTGAGCTCGGCCTCCTCCTGCCTCTGCTTCCTAAGTGCTAGAATTACAGGCATGCCTCCACACCCAGAGAAATGCTTACTGTTTTTTACATTTCTTATTTATTTTTTTTGTTTTGTTTTGAGACAGGTTCTCACTATGTAGCCCTGGCTGGCCTGGAACTCACAGCAATCCACCTGCCTCTGCCTATCAGTGCTGGAATTAAGCAACTGTACTACAACTTCTGGCAATAATGATTTTTTTAAAAGTATTTTTAGCTGGATGTGGTGGCACAAACTTTTACTCCTAGCACTCAGGAAGCAGAGATAGGTATAAGTGGATCTCTGTGAGTTTTAGGCCAGCCTGGTCTAGTATTGAGTTCTGGACCAGCCTGGTCTACACAGTAAGACACTATCTCAAAATAATAATACTAATTTTTTTATGCGTGGGTGCCTACAGAAGCCAGAAGAGGGTGCCAGATTCTTTGAAGTTAGAGTTGCTATTGTAAGCCATCTGTGGGTCTGTGTGTGATGGGAACTGAACTTGGGTTCTAGCTGAGCCATATCTCCAGCCCAATAGTGACTAAATAAAAGTTTAAAAGTTTAATCTTAAATTAATAATACATACCCTTTTCTCAACTGCCACAAAGCTTGTAAATTGTGTAATCAGAGAATTTTCTTTACTGAGTTCAATAATCAGAGATTTCATGCTTTTTTTCTTCATCTAGGATAGAATGAAACTGTGTTAGTTTATGTGTACTGAGATTGAAAAGGTATAAAATAATCTAAAGTGTTTTTCTGTGACAAATCATTTAATGTATACATTCACTTCCTTTTCTTTCTTCTTTCTTTAAAAAAATTTCTTCTTTTGAGACAGCCTTACTATGTACCCCCAGGATTCACTCTGTAGCCCAGGCTGGCCTTGAACTCACAGAGATCCACCTGCCCCTACCTCCTGAGTGCTGAGATTAAAAGGTGTGCGCCACCACTCCCAGCTCATCCATTTCTTTGAGACAGCATCTCATGTATCTTAGGCTGGCCTGGAACTCAGCTATGTTGCTACTGATGACTTTGAACTTCTGAACTTTCTGCCTCTACTTCCCAAGTGCTGGGATTATAGGTGTGCACCATCATACTTGATTTATCCAGTGCTGGATACTGAATTCAGAGCCTTGCAAAAGCTAGGTAAGCCCTCTACCAACTGAGCTATATCTCCTGCCTTAGTAAGTAATTTTATCTTTATGTGCATTGGTGTTTTGCCCGCATGTATATCTGTGTGAGGGTGTCAGATCTTGGAGTTACAGACAGTTGTGAGCTGCCACGTGAGTGCTGGGAATTGAACCTTGGTCCTCTGGAAGAGCAATCAGTGCTCTTAACTGCTGAGCCATCTCTCCAGCCCCCGAATTAAATAATTTTATAATTAGTACTTTGAATTAGATACTGAGTCAGGGGTCCTGGCTAAGTATCTTGGGTGTGTCTTCAGTGACTTGAGATGGCTGGCTTAGCTGAGTCATAGAAGAACATTAGCTACACAGCCCTCTACAGCTTCAGAGTTCTCTCACATGATGTGAGTCTCCCATTCTCTCAAGATCCCACTGTGAAGCTGAAGAATCATTACTTGTTTAGGATTATTCAAGGCAAAGCTAGTCAGATGCACTCAGAGATAAATAAATGGGCCTTAAGTCAAAGAGAAAATAGGGCTAATCCAAGTGGTCACTGAAGGGAACAGACAAAAGCACCTTGGTCTTCAGACTCCATTTTACCCGTAGGGTGAAACAAAGTTCAAGTTCCCAGACCCTAGGGGAGCTGGGAACTTTCCAATAGCCACTAACCTCCTCCTTAAACAATAGAAATGGTCTGCTATGCCCCTTAGTTCCCTAAAACATTATGGCTCTTCTTGACAACAGAAAGAACAAATGAATCTGGTTGGTTGGACTGAAAAGCTTGCATTCTGTGTCAGTTGATAATGATGGAACACATAAGGAAAGCCCCTAATCTTTGAACCCTGACTGGTGGAAAAATATAGCCATGATTTGGCAACAGGCATTTGTGGCTTCTTTGTGTCTAAGCTCTGCTTCAAGCCCTGCTTGGGGCTGCCAAGAGAAACAAGGCTCCCGAGTCCTTGTCTACAGTCCTGTGGTCGTCAGTGGTGCCTACATGGTATGGCATCCTTTTTAGGAATGCCATTGAACATCAGTGCTTATTTAAGAATGCAGCTTGACTGTCACAGTAGCTGGCCAAGGGGGCCCCTCTGTCAGGACCCCTCCAGACTATTTCTCATGGGGGAGAAAAATCACAGACGTCTCAGAAAGTCATTTTCATTAGCTCTGTCATTAGTGAATTGACAAACCCACTGAGCACCTGCACCCCAGACTGACATTACAGATGTTGATGTCTGCCCTGACGTCACTTTCTTCTTTATTCAGCCACCCCCACTTGTGTCGATACGAACAAATCAGTTTAAGAATGACACAGAGCAATGCTTAATGGCTTTCACTGGGAGAACAAACCTCGTGTTTGGTTTCATTGTCATGGAGAATACCATCTTCATAATCTCTGATCAGGGCCCGAGCTGCCAGCTTGTGAATCATCTGTGTTTAAGCAGTGAGGGGAGAAAAGGATTAAAATGGCTTTACGTGTGTGTGTGTGTGTGTGTGTGTGTGTGTGTGTGTGTGTGCACGCGCGCTCATGTGTGTGGTTCAGACATGCTAGAAAAGTATGTATGGAGGTCAGAGCACAGCCTTCAGGTGTCCGTTCCCCCCTTTTGGCCCTGTTTAAGATTGGGTCTCTTTGCTGCTGTGGTAGCAAGGCTAGCTGGCCAGCAGGCTTGGAGGGTCTTCCATCTCTGCTGCCTTCCTCCCTCCTCCTTCCAGGACTGTGCTGGGATTGCAGACATGCACATTATTTTGTCTGCCTTTTTCACGTGTGTTCTAGGGGTCCAAACGGAGGTCGTCAGATTTGCACGGCAAACGCTTTCACCCACTGAGCTATGTCCCCAGCTTCCTACCCTACCTAGGCTGGTCAAACATAATGATTCTTCTGCCTTAGCCATTTCTGGGCAGGGATCACAGGCATGAGCCACGGCAGCAAGCTCAAATAGGTTCTCTTCTGCCATGGCAGCAACAATGATCCTAACTGTCGAGCACCCAAGTGAGTTCCAGGACATCCAAGGCTATGTAGAAAGACTCCATCTCAATCTCTCACACACACCCCCAACCCCAACAGAACAACAACATGCAGGAAAGAATACCCAAGGGATAGGCAGTATTCTTTAAAAAAAAAAAAATAACCAATTTATTTATTGTGTGTTTACTCCCCCCCCTTTTTTTTTTTAGTAAATGAGATCATAGGTAGTTTATGGTACACTGTGACGTTTACTAGGCTGATGAGATTAAAAACCCAGGGCTGATGAGGTAGTTCAATGGGTAAAGGCTCCTGCTGCCAAACCCAAGGACCCGAGTTCAATCTCTGGGACCCACACGGTAGAAAGAGAGAAATGATTCTCACAAGTTGTCCTCTGATGTCTACACTAATGCAGTGGGCAGGCAGTGGCACACACACAATAAATAAATGTAATAAAAATTTTTTTAAGATAAGAACATAGCTCCACAGGGCTCATCACAGAAGAGAAGGCAGGAAGATTCTAAGAGGCAGTGGTAGTGGAGGGCTGCTGTGAGTCAGCGTTCTATGGCCATGTCAGGGCTGTGGCACACATGAATATGCAGGGGAGCTCTGACTGCACACACAAGACCCGCAAGATCAAGCCAGCCAAAATTCCAGCACGGATGAGGGAGGGCCTCGGGAATGCCCACTCCTGGCTGAGGAGCTATTGGCGACTGATGGCTGCTACATAAGGAAGAGTCCGTTTTCTTCAGGGATGCTGCCCTGGTGGGTTGTTCATGCTCCAGCGGATGGTCCTATACTCATGCACACACGGGCAGAACTAAGTGGATTCATTGGGTTTAGAGGAGAGCACATGAAGTTGGAAGGGAAAAGTGGTGGTGGGGCTACGGGAAGAGCTGGAGGGAGCGGGGGTTGGATTTGACCAAAACACATATTCATATACGAAACCCTCGAACAATAAGTTAAAAAAATAGGTCCAAAAAAATCAAAAGAAGCTGGGCATAGCGGTACACATCTGTAATCCCAGCATTTAAAAGGTAGAGGCAGGAGGTCAAGGGCCTTGACTACATGATGAGGCCAGCTGGTCCTCATGGGAAAGTAGGCTCTGGCTCTCTGCCAGTGCATTATGAGCAAAGTAACTTGTTTGTTGTTATTTTGGATTGAACCCACAGTTTGCCAAATACTAAATATACGCTCTTCCACTGCTCTATGAAATGACTATAGAATTAAAAGCAAAGCCAGTGAGGATCTCTAAATTCATAGGCCTTACAGAACCCCCTGACAGACTATTCAGTTCTGCGTGGTCAGCCCTAAGCATGTGTACATAAGAGCAACAGGAAGTGGGTCAACAGGGTTTATTTATGTGTGTGTGTGTGTGTGTGTGTGTGTGTGTGTGTGTGTGTGTGTGAGAGAGAGAGAGAGAGAGAGAGAGAGAGAGAGAGAGAGAGAGAATAATTATAGAAGAAGAGGTCATGAACTTGAGAGAGTGGGGAGTCGACACAGAGGAGTTGGAGAGAGGAGGGATAGAAATGATATAAATACAGTACCCATGTATGAAATTCTCAAAAGGATAAAAAAATTAATGAAAAATGCTGTTAGAAAAAAAGAAAAAAAAGATCTTTAAATTGTCGTAATTTGGGCCTTCACTGTAATAATCAGCAACAGTAAATGAACCATTTTCCTGAGTTCTGAGAAAGGACTTAGAGAACCTCCTACTCCTATCCAGTTTTGCCAAGCTGGACAAGCGGGTAACGTGAGGACCAAGACTTGTGATTGGCATCGGAACCGGGGAGTTTTGTGGTGCTGAGCCCTTACCCATGGGGTCTGTGACAACTTCTGCTAGACAGTGTCAGAATGTGGTGGTGCGTGAACGGACTATTAGCACTGAAGAGGCTGAGGCAGGAGAAATGCTTCCTATTCAAGGCCATCTTGAGCTAGACAGTATCTCAAACAAAACAAAACAGATGATCGCATTTTGTTTGGAGAAAAGGTCTCATGTAGCCTAGGCTGACCTCAAACTTGCTTTGTATCTAAGGAGGACCTCAAGTTCCCAATCTTAATGCCTCTGCCTCCCACGTGCTGGGTTGTAACTATGTATACACAATTACACCTGGCAAAAAAATCTCACGTTTCCTTGAAGTTACTCATAATCATGGACACCTGTAGAGTTACACCCAGATCCCAGAATCCCAGATGAAGACCCATCCCGATGGCACAGAGAACCCCCTGACCACCCTTCATGTGTACTGACACATCAGCCCAGAAAAACAAAGGAAGTACATGGAGCTCATACGGGAAAACTGAGAATTGTTACTTTCTGTCCATAGCGTTAAGCGTGTGTGTCCCTGGAAATGGAAGAGAGACTTGCACCTGCTTGGCTAGGTTCTCCCTCTGAGTTCTCCCCACAGCCCAGCACTTTAAGATTTGAATCTTACAGTCCCAGTCGTCTTCTGAAGCTCGGTAGTTGACACCATTGTACAAAATTCCTTCTCTTGGATGAACGCACACAGAGTTGCCTGAAATAGGAGAAACAGGAGTGTTTCATTAGCTTTTTTTTTTTTTTTTTTTTTTGGTTTTTCCAGACAGGGTTTCTCTGTGTAGCTTTGCACCTTTCCTGGAACTCACTCTGTAGCCCAGGCTGGCCTCGAACTCACAGAGATCCGCCCGCCTCTGCCTCCGAGTGCTGAGATTAAAGACGTGCGCCACCACCGCCCTCCATTAGCTTTTCTACTCCCACTGTGTCAGTTTAGCAGCAGCTCTTCTGGTAGCATCCTCCCCTCTCAAGAGAAGTCAAGAGCTTCCTTGAGGTAGGGGGAGTGGGGTGTGTGGCAGCGGGGGTCCGGGCCATAATGCCAACAGGAGGCCAAGGGGTGGGGGTGGGGAGAAGAGCAACAGCATCATTGTTTCCCGTGGTGTAAGGAATTATGCATCTTCTTACCTGTGTACAATGAGGAATGAACCCGTAGACAAGGAGTCGGTCATTATGAAACAAGGAAGGCACCTGGACTGGAGCCTGCAGAGGCTCAGGGGCGTCTCGGCTGAGCTGCTGCCACTTGACGGAGACAGAGTGGCAGCCCGGGGACCGTATCCTGGTCATTTGGGCTTCTATCTACAATAAAAGAGAAAATGCTTCTCCTTTACTGTTAACATCTGATAAAACAGGCCAGGGGTATATCTCAGTTGGTAGAGTGCCTTGTACGGATGATTGAATGGTTTTAATCCCCAGTACCCTAAAACCAACAAACCACAAAAATAGCTACTTAACACTTGAAAGCTTAATTCTGTCTTTGGGATTTTATAGCTTTTTTGGTTTTTCTTTTCTTCCTGTCATGGAGCATTTTTCCAAAGGGGGAAAAATTGAGACAGGGTCTTACTATGCAGCCCTGGCTGGCCTGGAACTTACTTTGTAAACCAGGCTGGCCTTAAACTCATAGTGATCCATCTGCCTCTACCACCTGAGTGCTGGGACTAAAGGTGCCACCAGCTTAAGTATATATATATTTGAAGTTTTTCTACTTCAGTTTGTGGTGAAGGCTCAACCAATGGAGGCACTTGCCACACAAGCTTGGAAGCTTTGGAGCGTTGCCAGTGGGAATGTGAACTGCGTAGCGGCTGTGGAAAAAAGAATGATATCTTAAGAAAATGAAACAGTTACTGCATGAGTCAGTAATTTCACTTCTGAGTACAAACCCAGAAGTGAACAATGGAAGGGCCTGACAGGTACTGTATGCCAGCATTCACATCAGGGCCATTCACAGCAGCGTATGGTGGGAATGAGCCACATCCATTGATAGGTCAACAAATAAAACGAGTGTGTGTGAGATCTATCTATCTATCTATCTATCTATCTATCTATCTATCTATCTATCTATC
>CABHPH010111057.1:37686-48134 GCA_902168325.1 Peromyscus nudipes
AAAAAAAAAAAAAAAAAAAAAAAAAAAAAAAAAAAAAAAGAAATATTTGGCCTTAAAATGAAAATAAATCCTGTCAAAAACATGACACAGATGAGTCTTGTGGACATTACGCTGAGTTAAATAAGTTAGAAACAAAAGAACAAATGCCTCATGCCTCTACAAGTATCTGGAGAGAACAAATTCATAAAGACCGGAAGTAGAACAGACATTGTCAGGCACTGGAGGCAGAAGGCAATACAGAGTTACTATTTAGACTTCTGTCAGGGATTGTGATGAAGTTCTGGAAATGGCTGGTAATGCTGGTTACACAACTCTGTGGATAAGTTTATACCAATGAAATGGACTTGTAAATCTCATGTGTATTTTATCACAGTGATACACTAGCCACTGGGTGTGGTCACCTCTGTGACACCAGCACTGTGGGGAAGAGAAGAGGAGCGCTGTAAGGCATGAAGCACCACCTCTGGCTTGGCCCTTCTTATTATTTATGAAAATGTTCTTTAAAGCTTTGGCCTCCCTGTAGGTCTTGTCTATTCACAAAAAGGTAGAAGTTACTACAGACTTGCAAGAAAACAGGATTTGCACATGTAAACACAGGAGTACAGATAAGATGTTAAGAAAACAACCCCACATACCTGTTTTTTCCAACTCTGTTTGGATTTTGAGTTAAAATATTCGAATACTCCAGCACCATACTGAGACAAGGTCCTTAAGATGTGATGATTTGCTGTAGAACTGATCACATTTCACATATTTTAATTTTTGTTGTTGTTATTTTTTGTTTTTTAAGACAGTGTTTCTTTGTGTAAAAGCCCTGGCTGTCCTGGAACTCTATAGACCAGGCTGGCCTCGAACTCAGACTCCACCTGCCTCTGCCTCCTGAGTACTGGGATTAAAGATATTTGCCACAACACCTGGCTTCCACGTTTTTAATTTTAAGACACTTAGGGTTGTCTCTTCAAAGGAATAGATGTATAACCTGTTTTCCACCCAGAAGGCTGGGAATGGATGTGGTTAATAGCCTGGTGAACTCTGACTATCCGTATACTTGAGGCCACACCTGGCCCCTCCAGACTCTTACAAATAGGATCAGAGGTGGTTAATTGTGGTGGTATTGTGTTCCCCAAAATATTGTGTACCTTAATAAACTTATCTGGGGTCAGAGACGGAACAGCCACAATATTAAACAGGGGTTAGGCAGTGGTAGCACACGCCTTTAATCCTAGTATTCCAGAGACAGAAATCCCTCTGGATCTCTGTGAGTTCAAGGCCACATTGGAAATGGCCAGGCATGGTGACCCACACCTTTAATCCCAGGGAGTGGTGGTAGAAAGCAGAAAGGTATATAAAGTGTGAGGACCAGAAACTAGAAGCATTTGGCCTGGAGAAGCGTTTGGCCTTGGTAGGCATTTGGCCTGGTTAAGCATTCAGGCTTTCAAGCAGCAGTTCAGCTGAGAGCCATTCGGATATGAGGACACAGAGGCTTCCAGTCTGAGGAAGCAAGACCAGCTGAGGATCCGGTGAGGTGAGATAGCTGTGACTTATTCTGTCTCTCTGATCTTCCAGTGTTCACCCCAATACCTGGCTCAGGTTTGGTTTTATTAATAAGAACTTTTAAGATTCTGCTACAGTTAATAGCCTAGGTGACCTCTGAACTATCTGTATAACTGAGGCCACACCAAATCCTCCCCCAAGCCCTGAAGATAACACAGAAGTGACAGGTACTTTGAAAAGAGATTTGATATAATTATACCTTAAACTTTATTGTGCACATGGGGTTGTATTACACCAGGAAACTTTTTTTTTTCCAAATTGTACTGTACTTAAATATGCCTAAAATAAAATGCCTGGTGTCAGACTCTGGAAGTTTGAACCAATACCAGCTACTAAGTCGTATTGAACCAGATTTTCTTCTTGCCTCATACGGATGACACTTTGCAGGCCACGGTGCATTAGCAGAGACCTCCATGGCAAAAATATTAAATAATAAATAAATAAAATCTAATACTTCCATACTTAAAAACTAACAACAACAACCCCAAAAGGTACTGGGCATGATATCATACTTGGGAGATGAAGGCAGGAAGATCAGGAACCCAAGGGGATCCTTGGTTACATTTTGAGGCCAGCCTGGGCCACACTGAGACCTTTCTTAAACAAAACAAACTGTAAACAAACAAAAAACTCAACAGACATCAGAACTTGATAAAGATAGCAACCTAAAGAGCTAGAATGTAGCTCACATTATAGAGCATTTGCCCTGCATGCACTGGGTTCAGTCCCCAGCCCTGAACAAACCAGGTGTGCCAGAACACATCTGTAATTCCACCCTTGGGAGGCAAAGGTAGGAGGATCAGAGTTCAAGGTCTCCCTCTGCTACTTTGAGAGTTCATGGCCAGCCTGGGCTACATGAGGCCCAGTCACAAAACAAAACATATCAGCCTAGCCAGGCGTGGTGGCATATGCCTGTAATCTCAGCATTCGACAATCTGAGGGGAGAGGATCACAAGTTCCAGGCCAGCATGGTCTGCATAGTAATTTCCTGGCTAGCCTGGGGTATTGAGTGAGACCTTGTCATAAAACAAAACAGTTGATACAAAGGGAAAAATTAAGCAGAGGCACAGAGAGTTGCCGTAGCAGCAAGAGCTACTTTTTTTTTGTTTTATTGTTTTTTTGTTTTTCAAGACAGGGTTTCTCTGTATAGCTTCGTGCCTTTCCTGGAACTCGCTTTGTAGACGAGGCTGGCCTTGAACTCACAGAGATCCACCTGCCTCTGCCTCCCTAGTGCTGGGATTAAAGACGTGCGCCACCACCGCCCGGCCAAGAGCTACTTTTAGTCACCAATAACCACGGAGCGTCTTCAGGGGCTATGAAGGGACAGGGATGGAATGCTGGGAAGGTATGTGGATGTCCTGGACCCCAGAAAATGGGGGCTTGTAATCAGAGCTCACTTGTGAGGACTGAACAGCAGTCTACATATCACCTCACTGATCTGCCTCATGCCCTGCCTCAGAACAGGGACTCATGGTGTCCTGGGGTGGGAGCTGTGCAGGAAGATTATAGGAGCTTCAGGGGCAGGCTCCAGGTGGGGGGCTCTATATAAATAGTAGGATGCCCCCCCCAGTTCTTTCCTTACACAGATACTAACTACAACTGCCATTACTTATAAATGATCAGCCGATAGCTCGGGCTTGTTAATACCTAACTCTTACACTTAAATTAACCCACTTATCTATGCTTTGCCACGTGGCTCATGGCTTGTTCCTTCATTTTCTACACATCCTGCTTCCTCAGCAGCTGGCTGGCATCTCTACTGACTCCACCCTTCTTCATCCCAGTATCTTCGTTTGATTGTCCCACCTAACTTTATCCTGCCTTGCTATAGGCCAATCAGCTTCTTTATTAGCCAATGAGATTAATACATATTCACAGTGTACAGAGGATTATTCCACAGCAACAATTGGCAAGTGATTCCAACAACTTGTGGAAAGACTGTCACTCCAGGGTTTCAATTGCAAACGTAGGAAACTGATAGCACATGAGCAGGAGAAGGCAGGTGTGAGGCAGGGATAGCCCCAAGTGCAGGCATTACCAACCATACCCAAATCAGCCCCAGGGAGCTGTGCCAGGCCCCCAAGGACAAGCTAGTCACTTGAACTTTAATGCAAAATAATAATCCCATGATGTAGGTATTTCATTTTCACCTTCATTTTACAAATCAAACAGCCTGCCCAAGATCTCTGTAGCTGTGAGACCCTGGCACCATGGTCCCAAGCCAAGAGCTCGGCCTCTGCAATGTATAGATTTCATATACTCATACCAACTTCCAAGCTTGCAAAACCCCCAGACGAGCCAACTAAAGACTTGCCCACTAGCTGCCTTTGTCACTGCAGTGACCAGATCTCTGAGACTCACCCAACAGCACAGGTGAACAGTCTGGTGTGCTGGGTATTTCTTCTCACAAGCTGCAATGTCAGACTCTCACTCTGGAGGTGCCCATCAGATATGAGGAGAATGTTCCGTAACCCTTCGGATGGGTACAGGAGACTTAAGTAGCGGAGAATTTTCCAGAAGTCTGTGTTCCCCATGGTAGGTGCTGCGGACTGCAGGGGAGGAAGCATCATATCTTAAGGTACATTCATCATTAACTGTGGGGTGAACATGGCAACCCCGATACTCTGGATGTGATGACAAATTAAGGCTCCCTCCAGCCCTCCATTGAGGATTCACTCCAAACACCCAGGGACTGCTGCAGGAGAAGCTCTTTAGTAATAGTGCCTATCTGGTTCTGGCAAATGTCCAAAGAGAAACTGGCCCCAGACAGAAATCCTGTACAGCTTGGGTAGATTTTGAGCTATAGCATTGCACATAGGCTGTCACCTGTAAATCTCCTATAGGTCCCAGATCCAAGTCACACTTTGAGCAATTAAACATGTTTTACAGAGACAGAAACTGCAAGCTTGGCCATTTTGGACAAATGGGAGATTTACACAGCAAAAACATTGTCCCAGTTATTTTGAATCGGACCAGTGTTTTTGTTCTTGGGTCGTTGTTAACCCAGGTCCTCCTGCCTGGCTGGCAGTCTTGGTGAACAAAGCTTAACAGAAACATATCCTTGGTTGTGGTAATATATTGTGTACCCTAATAAAATTTGCCTGAGGATCAGAGGACAGAACAAGCTACTAGATTAAACATAGAGGTCAGGCAGTAGTGGCACACACTTTTAATCCTAGCACTTGGGAGGCAGAGGTCCATCTGGATCTCTGTGAGTTCAAAGCCACCCTGGATTATATGAGATTGACTCAGTCTAGGAGAGAAACAGAGCCAGGTAGTGGTGGCACACACCTTTAATTCCAGTACTTGGGAGTCACATGCCTTTAATTCCAGCACTTGAGATCTCACGCCTTTAATCCCAGTGTTTGGGAAACACACACACCTTTAATCCCAGCACTAGGAAGGAAGTGATGGCTGGGCAGAGAAAGGTATATAAGGTGTGAGGAGACAGGAACTAAAGGCTTTTTCAGGACTGAGGACTCAGGCTTTCAAACAGGATTTGTGGAGTTGTCGAGGTGAGACATGGCAGTGGCTTGTTCCTTCGTCTCTCTGATCTTTCAGCATTTACCCCAATATCAGGCTCCGGGTTTTTTATTATAAGACCATTTTGGATTTCAAGCAATACTTGGTAACCCTGAGCTCTAATTACGTTAGAGGTCAGCTCTACTTTTCTTCTCTTTCAGTAGTTCCTAAGAAGCCTGGCTAGTGCACTACTTATCTTACAGTCATATTTGAGGCAGCGTTCCTTTAACTAAATTCTACTTTTGTATAATTTAGGATTTCCTAAGCAAGTTTACTGGTAAATCCTTTAGAACAGCAGTTTATTACTTCCAGCCTCTCCATCATGGACACCTGCATGCTGTCATTAATTCCTCATTCGTTGAAGCAAGCATGTCAGAATCTGGAGACATAGTGTCATAAAAAGTTATATATTCATAGAACCAAGATACTTATATCCTTTAGTTTATTCCATGCCCACAGCAACTATAATATCACCACCAAACATCTAGAAACTAGTTTTCAAAGAACTAAGCATCTGTGCAGAGAAACATGCCATCAAAGCACCCTGGACTTTGCTGGCCTAGGCGATACGATTGTTCATTTTAAAACAATGGACAGAAGAAAAATTTCCAAAATGCTTATGGAATCATACTGAGGGGTAGGAAGGAAGGCAATTTTTCTTCCTGGTTGTTTAATTTTTTTTATTATATTTTTGATTTGTGTGTGTGTGTGTGGGGGGAATCACAGGTGCCATGGTGCATGTGTAGAGGTCACACAACAACTTGTGTAAGCCAGTTTTCTCCTTCTAACATGTGGGTCCTAGGGTGGAACTCAGCCACTGCCTTTACCCACTGAGACTTCTCACCAGCCCCTTTTTTAGTTTTTTTTGAGACAGGCACAGCTCAGGCTGGCCTCAAAGTTACTAGGTAGCTAACCTCCTTGTTCTTGAACTCCCGATCCTCCTGCCTCTGCCTGTTGAGTGCTGGGATTACAAGTTTGACTTTTCTCTTTTCACTTTTGCCAAATTCCAGTTAAAGAAAGGTCAGACCATCCTCACCATCGCCCGCATCAGAGGCCACTGCTGTGGGATGGATAACTGACATCTCCCACCCCACAAAGGTTTTATTATCTGCCTGTGGTGCTATTGGGAGTTGATGGGACCCAGTGTACTAGGATTCAGATTTCGGTGTGCCCTTGAAGAAGGGGATACCAGGCCCCTGGCCCCTGCCTTTCTCTGCTCCTGAGGCCGCAGGAGAATGACCCACCTCCCCCTGCTGTAATACGCTGTGCTGCCAAAGGACTAATGCCAGAGGGCCAAGCAAATATAGACTGAAACCTCTGAAAGTGTGAGCTAAAGAGACCTCCCTCCTTATAAACTGTTTATATAACATGCATTTATAGAAAAAGCTGACTCACATCCACCAGTGTGCAAACACCCCAGGATTAAGTCCTGGACAGCACCACGCAAGCTTTGCAGACGAGACTCGGGGGATGGGTGGGGATAGTTCTCTTACCATAATGAACTCTGTGGCCATTTTATTGCTTGTAATGTACTTAGGATATGAAAACAGCTCCTTGTAACCTGTGTAATAAGAAGGTATGATATAATGCCATTAAACACTCACCAGATTAGCCACTAATAAACACCAATGCTACTTTATACCACTACTTCTACCATAAAGAACATTAGATATTTTTGTGGATATATACGTTTACTTTTCAGAAAACAACATACAAATACTTTAACATATAAAAGCCACTCATGTTTCAAGCATATTCTATAAGCTGTACTATATGAGATGTTCTGAGTCAAGCTCTATGTAGAGATCTCTGAAAAGTTCAGGACACTTCAGTGGCATGGGTGGCTCAGCCCTGGCAGTACAGAGTCTCCAGCGAAGTGCTCGCCATCCTGATATGATCCATGTTCCTGGCAGAACAATCCTAGCTTCATTGTAAAAAAAGCTAGATGGACGGCATAGAAGATGAGACTCAATGGGACAGGACTGTCCCCTGACCCTGCTCTGTGCTCCTTCTTTCATCCCTGAGATGCCTTATTTATTTCTTTCTTCGAGACAGGGTCTTGCTCTGTAGCTCAGGCTAGCCTGGAATTCTCAATGTAGCCCAGGTTAGCCTTGAACTCTTGTCAGTCCTACTGCCTACGTTTCTGGGGCTCTGGGATTACAGGTATGAGCCATCATGCCCAGCTCAAAGGCACCATTAACCATATGATTGGTTACCCTAAGATTATTTTTGTAATTCCTTTACCATTAGGTAATGCCCAACTAGGATGGCATAGCCAAATAACTGTGTTTCAAGCTATCTTAAGTGATTTGGTGCTTAAGTCATTAACCTGATTCATAGAGTTGAGCCACCACTGCCCGACTGCCCCGTCATAGTCTTGAGTTGTCCCTGCTGTCCTTCCTGGAGGGTGACATTGACCTAGTAACAGCACTGGCCTGGTGCTGCCTGAGCCCATTTCTACCACATTCTCTATGAGTGCACTGGTTGCAAATGTCAGTCTTGACTCTGGACCTTCCTATTTAATTAAACCTATTAAACCAAGGTTCCTGTGCTTTGTTTAGTAGATGATTACATTGGTCACACTTGTGTCCTACCCACTATAGAGCAAAGCTTAAAATCTTCGGCCTACGTTAGCTCCATACTTACAAGACTACGGTGTAAGGGCTATCATCATGCAGATGGAAAACCAAGGCACCAAAAGTTTAAGCAGACTTGCCCGAAGTGACTACTGAGCTTATGAACGGGAGAGGTGGGATCTTCTCCAAGAGGCTCCGATTTAGCCTTCTGTGCTTCAGATTCATGCTAAGCTGTCTCCCACTGACAGATGAGGCCAGCCAGGCCAACACTCATGTCTGCACATGCTCACGTTAAAGAAGAGATACATGAAGGACTGGGGACAGTGCACTCACCTGTGCCAAACTGCAGAACGTTCACTTTTTGCTCTTTACCCACCAGAGACAGAGCGTACAGAGCAACTTGCTTGGCTTGCACGAATGTCACACCCTCCATGGAACTGGAACAGTCAAGACAAATAATCACTTCATTCTTTTCACGGAGGCCAGGAAGGGTGGCCGCAAGATCTGGTTGAAAGACGAGCATGCAAGCCTAAAAGGAGAAAAAGACACTGGGTCAGAGGTTCTTGGAACTTAAATGGGGAAATACCTACAATTCTGAAAGCTTCTAGGGCCTGTGAGATAGCTCAGTAGGTAAAAATGCCTTCTGTTCAAGCCTGATGACCTGACTTCAACCCCAGAAGCCACAGGGAAATAGAGAACATGCTCAAAGTTTTCTTCTGGCCCTTACAGGCTTTCTGTGGCACATGTTTACAACACACACACACACACACTCCCACACTTTAGAAGAAAACCTTCTGGTAAACTAATGCTACCAAAATAAAACAGATACAGTTTCTCTTTTTATTCTTTTGAGGCAGGGTCTCCATCATGTGACAAAAGCTAGCCTAAAATTGCTATACAGTCAAGGGTCACCTTGAACTTTTGATTCTCTTGCTTATTCTTCCAAAGCACTAAGCCTACAGGTCTTAGCTGTTATTTTTCCAATAATAAGATGACCTACTAGGAGTTAAGGGGGGAGGCATCCCAGGCATTCACATAAAAAGCAGAATGTTAGAGATGGAGATGTAAACACATAGGACAAAAACCCTGAGAAATCAAGAGTCTACATGGGGTCGGGGATGCAGCTCAGTGGTAGAGTGTTTGCAGCTCAGTGGTAGAGTGTTTGCCTAGTAAACACAAAGGCCTTGGTTTGATCTCCAGCACTGCATACAATGGATGTGGTAGTTCCCTATAATTCCTCCCATGGGTAGTAGAGGCAGGGAGATCCGAAGTTTAATGACTTTCAGGCCAGCCTGAGCTACACAAGACTCTGGTACTGAAACATAGACTATCTAAAACAAAACAAAACAAAAATCACAGGACCTGACCTTGTGCAAATAATGAATGGCCACATCTCTCTCACTCACACACTACTATAAAAGGAACACAGATGCTGTAGTGATTGCTCAAATACATGCACAGACCTCTTATTAACCAGTACGTAAACTAGTCCTCCTATCTTTAGGTTTCAGTTTTAAGTTCTGTTTTAATTATATTTTTCTGTGCATGGGTGTTTTGTCTGCATGATAATTTATGTACCATGTGGATACCAGGTGTCCCTGAAAACAAAAAGAAGGTGTTGGATCCTCTAAACCAGAGTTACAGAGGGTTGTGGTTACCACGTGGGTGCTGGGAATCAAACCCAGGTCCTCTGGAAGAGCAGCTAGAGCTCTTAACCACTGAGCCATCTCTCCAGCCCTTCAAGCTATTTTTATTATATTTTTCCTTATTTCTAAATTTCTTTCTTTGTTCGTTTATTTAGTGTGCATGTATGTATGGGCGCATGGATGTAGACGTGAGAGGACAGTTTGTGGGGGCCTGTTCTCTTCTTCTACCAGTGAGTCTCTGAGATCAAACTTAGGTCTTCAGACTTCCTTCTCAGCCCCAAGGTTCAGTTTTAATTTTAACGGAAGTAGCAATTCTTTGTTACAAATGCACACAATTGGAACCTACATGGGACTAGACTAGGCCCTCTGCATAGGGGAGACAGTTGTGTAGCTGGGTCTGTTTGAGGCCCCCCTGGCAGTGGGACAGGATCTATCCCTGGGGCATGAGCTGGCTTTCTAGAGCCCATTACCTATGGTGGGACATCTTGCTCAGCCTTGATGCAGGGGGAGGGGCTTGGTCCTGCCTCAACTGAATGTACCAGGCTTTGCTGACTCCCCATGGGAGGACTTACCCTTTTGGAGGAGGGGATGGGGGTAGGCTGGAGGGGGGAGGCTGGGGAGGGGAGTGGGAAGAGGGATGAGAGAGGATCTGTGGTTGGTATGTAAAGTGAATGAAAAAATTTTTAAATAAAAAAAGCAAAATGCAATTAGAAAAAAAACAAATACACACAATTGTATTATGGTCATAAGTAATTATATATATAATTAATTTTTCAAGACAGGGATTTTCTGTGTAGTCCTGGCCACCCTAGAACTTGCTCTGTAGATCAGGCTGGCCTCAAACTCAGAGATCCACCTGCCTCTGCCTCCCCAATGCAGGGATTAAAGGTGTGCACTACCATCACCGACTAATTTTATTTTTTTAAAAAACATTTTTATTGCATTTTGTTTATTTATTTGTGTGTGTGTGCGTGTGCACATGACTGTGTGCACATGGAGGTCTGAGGAAAATTTATGGGAGTCATTTCTCTCTTTCCACCATGTGGGCTCCAGGGATCTAAACTTAGACTGTCACACTGGCCAGTGAGCACCTTTAACTGCTGAGCCATCTCTCTAGGCTTTATTTTTCAGTATCAGCTTTTTTTTTTTT
>CABHPH010111058.1:6433-18474 GCA_902168325.1 Peromyscus nudipes
AAGCCTTCTACGTGTTCTTGGTTGGATCTTCCACTTACGTCTATTTCTCAGCAATGACTGTGGGGCTGTTATTTCTACATGTTACATTCCATGTATTTTAAAGCTTTTCGGTGCCTTAACTTTGTCATGTCTGAAGGTCATTACGCAAGCTTGACCGTTAATAATTTTCTATTCTAAATTTCTAGTTTGAGTGGGGTAGTTAGCCTATCAGGCATCAGCAGGTGCCCAATGCTTCCTGTTCATCTGTGGATAGACCAAAGCTGACTTAGGGTACTTCTGTCTGTAAAATGGACTGTTGCATTCTCTGTTTTATAATCGGGGATACATGAGTCCCTGTCTCAAAAAAAAAAAAAAAAAAAAAAAACCAAAAGTGTGGAGGCCCACAGAGACTCCAGAGTGAGGCCTTATTCCATCTTGACTCAAGGTCAGAGAGTCTGAGCTTGCTTTGCCTCACAAGACTGCACAATAGGATGTTTTGGCTCAAGGTGTGGTTACCAGGTGTCTTATACTTGAAGGCCTAATTACAAGATGCTTTGCCGTAAGACTTGGTTACCAGGTGTTTTGAAAATTAAGGAAGGGTCTACACTTGTTAGTACATTGTACCTTGACCTTGAAAGGGGGAGGTCTTTTGCCTCTCCCCTTGGTAGTGTATAAAAAGCCCATTAGAAATAAACTCAATACGACTGGGTATTGACTTAGGGCCAACCTGAAGCTATCCTGTGTCTCTTCCTTTTTCTTCATCTACGTCTATATTTTTTCCTATCTAGTATTTCTCAATTCCTCACTCCCCCTTCAAGGACTGTTTGACAGATCAGGCTGGACCCTGACACAAAAGCCTCTGAACAGCTGTGCAGTGCTGATGTAACTCAACATGATTTCAGGTTCACAGACATCTTCCAGCTAGTCTCAGAATGAAGGAGGGCTGTTTTGTTTGCTTATTTGTTTTATGAGACAGTGTCTCACCTCATATCCCTGCTGTGAAATAATCCTTTTGTAAACTGTGAAGATGTGTTGCTCCCATTGTTAATAAAAATCTGATTGGCTGATGGCTAGGCAGGATTTTGGGGGCAGAGAGAATACTGGGAAGAAGAAGGACAGAGTCTGAGGAGACGCCATGAGACACAGAGTGAGTAGGATGGGAAGTACATACATGAGGTAAACGAGCCTGGGGAAGCACATAGATTAACAGAAATGGGTTCATTTAAATTATAAGTGTTATTTATTTGTGGTGGTGTTTACTGGGTGAGAGAAAACACGAGGTACAGTGGAACCCACTATAAGAGTTCTATTAGGGAAGAAGAAAGGGGGAACGTGCAAATAGGCCTGAGGGGGGAGTGTGGAGAGGGTCAGGGGAGTGGGTGGAGCCTGCTTTTATGGGTAACCTCAAGCATGCGAATATGGGCTTACATGGCTATGCCATTCATGCACACAGACTACGTGATCATGCTGCTCGCAGATTACGAGGACCACGCAGCACATGGATTATGTAGGACATAAGGCCCTGGAGTGACTAAGCATTTTCCTGACTGCTGGACAGCTCATGCATAGTCATGTAGCTGTAAAGTGGCTAGGAATGATAACAATAAGAGCTAGCTAAAAACAAGCCTAAGCTACTGACTGAGCATTTATAATTAATATTAAGTCTCTGTGTGGTTATTTGGGCAGCGGCTAGTGAGACAGAAAAATCTGCCTATATATCCCTGCTGGCCTGGGACTGGTAACAATTCCTTCCTTAGCCTATTCAGTGCTGGGATCATGAATGTATGCTACCACACCCAGGTAAGTGAATTTGGTTTGGGTTTTGTTCCTTCTTGTTTTCGTTTGCTTTTGTTGTTGTTGCTGTTGTTTTTGTTTGTTTGAGTAGTGGGGAATCCAACCTAGGGCATATACTAGCCTAGTGCTCTACCATTGAGGTACATCCCAGCTCTTCTTTTGACTTTTCATTTTGAGGCAGGATTTCCCTAAATTGCCCAGGCTGGCTTTGAACTTGCTCTGTAGGCCAGGCAGGCCTTTAACTCACAATCCTCCTGCAAGTGTTACAGCTCTGGAAGGAAAGGTATCCTGACTTGTCGGGAAGTCAGGTAGGCTATATCGACAGCTGTGAAGGGAGTTATCTTGGACACCTACAGCTGTGAGGAAAAAGGTATCCTAACTTGTCAGGAAGCCGGGTTCTGGTAGGGGATGGTGCTGCTCCTCTCTGAGAGAGAGCCATTACAGCTGAGCTCTACTCCACACACCTTCCCCTTAAGGGGGCTTCCCAGAAGAGGTATCCATTTCTTCTGCTGCTCTGCTCCCCTAAGAGAACATCCCAGCACAGTGTCTGTTTCTTCTCAGCTCCCGCCCAAGGTATTACTTCTTCTGCTTCACTCTGCCAAAGGGGAAACCCCTGCAGAAGTGTAGCAATCTCCTCCAGCTTCAGTGACAAGCTGTTACTTCTGCTCAGCCCCCCACTAAAGGAACACCCCAGCAAAGATTCTGCTCCATGACTGGGAAAGAAGATCTTCACCCAAAACTCTTTTAAGAAAGAGATTTATTTGGGAAGGAGGAGTCCAGGAGAGTGGCTGCCTCTGCCAGGGTGGACAAGGACAGCCCGTAACTGAACAGGCAGAGGGGTTTGTATAGGGTTTCTTAGGGGCAGATTTTTTTCCAGGGAGATGTTCTGCTCAGGGATTGGTTGGTTTAGTTGGTCAGGGCAGATTTGGCTCTGGTTTCAGGGCCAAACTGTGTTTCTTTCAGTGGTCCTTTTTAGCCTTTTGGCTCTAGTTTTAGGGCCAGGGTGTATTTTTTTCACTGGTTCTGGTTCTAGGGCCAAAGTGTGTTTCTTTGGCTCTGGTTTCAGGGTCAGGGTGTTTCTTTGGTTCTGATTTCAGAGCTAAAGTGTTTCTTTCACTGGCTCTAGGTTCAGGGTCAGGGTGTGTTTCTTTCACTGACTCTGATTTCAGGACCAGGTTTGTTTTTGGTTTGTTTGTTTATTTGTTTGTTTTGGCTGGCCCTTTTACCCTACACCTCCTGCCTGGGCCTCCTGAATAACTGGGGTTACAGGCTTGAGCTACCAGGCCCAGTCTAATGAGTTTTAAGTGAAACCTCTGAACTGTGTAGTTTAAGTGACACTCAGATACATTCCCACTCTCTCCTCTCTGTGAAGCATCAGACTCTCCCAACATGACACCCAATGGAGCTTCTGCTTCTAAGCCTGACGCTTCCCTGGGTTTGGATGCTAAGCTTGCAGAATGGAAAAGGATGAAAATTCTTTGCCAAGAGTTCACAAGGTGTCAATGAGATCATTCAGTAGATTAAGGGGCTTGCTGCCAAGCCCAAAGACTAGGGTTCGACCTCCTGGAGCCACATGTGGAAGAACTACTCCACATTGTCTTCTGATCTCCACATGTGTACCATGTCAAGAGTGCATTCACACACCATGAACACAAAATAAGTTAATGTGAGTTTTTTAAAGTCCACAAAGAGGCTCTGATGTCTATGTTTAGACTGTTACCCAAAACAAATACTGTTTTTTTTAATCTCAGATGTGTTGATAAAGTTTACAGAGCCAGATGTGTTGGCAGGAGCCAGCCATTCCAGCTACTCAGGAGGCTGAGGCAGGAGAATCATTTGAGCAGTTTAAGACTAGCTTGGGCAACAGAGTTAGACCCAGTTCAAACATTTTTCGCTGATGGGGGTGGTAGAGAGATGGTTTAGCAGTTAGAACACTGGCTGTTCTTCTAGAGGACCCAGGTTTGATTCCCAGAACCCACACAGCAACTCACACCCATCAGTAACTCCAGTTCCAGAGATATGACACCCTCTTCCAGGTACCAGGTACCTGGCATACACGTGGGACACAAACATACATGCAGGAAAAACAGCCGTACACATAAAATTCTCAGTGAATTGAAATTTGCATGTGCAGGCACCTGGCACCAAAACAAACCTAACATTGCTACCAGTAGCAGACTGCACATCACCGCATCGGCGCCATGCTACCGGAAGTGTTGCCTGAAGACACGTGATTTTCCAAACTGTCATTTTTAAAATTAATCTGTTTTTTGAAGACAAAAATCTGATCTTGAACTTCCATTTTTAAAATAACTGTATTACATTTATTTATTTGTATGGATGGATGCGTATGCCATGGCATAGGTGTGGTGGTCAGAAGACAATTTGTGAGAGTCACTTTTCTCTTTCTACATGTGAGTCCTGGGATTCAAACTCAGATGGCCAGGCTTGGTTGGCAAGTACCTCTACCTGCTGGGCCACTTTGCAGGCCACACTCACAAATAAATAGGTAAGTGTAAAACGAATGCTTATAAAGCAAAACAAAACTCAGGAACCCTCATTTACTGTGGGCGGGAATTGCAAACTAGTCCAGCCACTCTGGAAATCACTGTGGAGAATTCTCAAAAAAGCTAAAAATAAGTCTCCCATACAACCCAGATATACCACTCCTTAGCATAGGCCCAAAGGTCTTGACATCCCACTCCACAGATACTCGCTCAGTTACGTTGACTGCTTCTCTATTCACAATAGCTAGGAAATGGAAACAACCTAAATGTCCTTGAACCAACAACTGGATAATGAAAATGTGACACAAATACATTATGGAATTGTATTCAACTATGAGAAAAAATGAAACCATGAACTTTGCAGGAAAATGGATGGGACTGGAAATGATCATATTGAATGGGATAACTCAGAACAAAAACTATTCTCTCTTATCATAGGCTCCTAGCTCCAGGTCTTCAGACATGAGTACATATCCTGGCGTAACTGTAGAAAGCAGGAAAGTAAAAAGAAACCATTGCTGGGTATGAAGGTGGGAAAGTATTAGAGGGGGAACAGCAGGTGTCCTGGCTAGTTTTATGTCAGTTTGGCACAAGCTGAGAGGAGGGAGCCTCAACTGAGAAAATACCTCCAAAAGATCAACCTGTAGGTGTTGTAGCTCCATTTTTATGCGAGGCATCCATGTTGGTACCCACCAACCAACCGTTTTTCTCTGACTCCAGTCCCTGGAAGATAAATTCCCCTTAACCCTGGCTCAGTGACCCCCACCCACAGATGTGCAGCTGTGACTATCTGCTTGTTATGATATGACTAACTGCCTTTTTTTTGCTTCTGTAACTTGCCTACACAGATACCCAAAGATGGTTTTGAGTTGCCTTAACCACTTGACTTAGCAGAACAGAACAGTTTTTGCTTGCTTACACAGGTATTGAAGGTCTTCGTGTGGCTTTCCCCTTTAAGAGTCCTTCTCCATATTCTCTTTCACAGCAATCTCAAATATGGCTCAGAGAGGGTTCATCCTGCTAGCAGTTAATAAGTCTTTTCATTATAATTTGATCGAGCCTATGGTCTTTTCCCAGGGGTCACAAACTCCATAACAGTAGGCAAGCCTGTAGGGCATTTTCTTAATTAGTGATTGATAGGGGAGGGTCCAGCCCTTGTGGGTGGTGCCATCCCTGTGCTGGTGGTTCTGGGTTCTATAAGAAAGCAGGCTGAGCACACCAGAAGGAGTAAGCTAGTAGGCAGCACCCCTCCATGGCCTCTGCATCAGCTCCTGTCTCCAGGATCCTGCCCTGTTTGAGTTCCTGTCCTGACTTCCTTCAGTGATGACCACAATGTAGAAGTGTAAGCCACTTAAACCCTTTCCTCCCTGAGTTGCTTTTGGTCATGGTGTTTAACCACAGCAATAGTAACCCTGAGTAAGACATCAGTGTATGAATAACCTGATAGGAACGTGGAGAAAAGGGAGGCGCTCATTAGGAAAGAGAAGAGAGATAAATATAGAAGAATGAGAGGAGAGGGTAAAACACAGCCATCTGAAAAGGCCAGAAGGAATCATACTATTAACTGTTAAAACAAACAAAACAAAAAAAAACCCATGGCATACCTTAGTCTGTGTATAAATATACATATATAGTTTAAACGAAACTTTCTCATCTGGGCTGACAATGCTTCCTCCAAGGCCATTGACTAACAAAACCCCAACAGCAGGCATGAGAAGCCCTCTTTTGAGTTGTTGGTCAGAGTTATACAAGAGACTGCCAAAACATACTGCCAATTGCTGTTGCTTCGGTTGCCCCCTAGTGGTAGAAGGTAAGTCCCTAAGGCTGAAGACACCACAACAAGACCAGCAGGGCACGATGATAGCCCTGAGGGCACAGCATCGGCAGGAATACCTTGACAGTAACCAACAGCTATCTAAAGCATTTAAGACCATTCAACAAGACGGAAGCTATGCCCGGTACTGCAAACCTAGCCAACCACCCAGGTCTAGTGAAGTCATGGGTCTTGGAGGAGAGAACCACAACCACCACTTTACTAAACCAGCATAACCCCTAACAACAATCTAAACATTTGTCTTTATGCCCACAGATAAATGTAGTCCTCGCCTCTCATCAAGGAAGCTCCTCTTTGTAACAGATGGAGGCTAGGTTTGCAGCTGTACCCTTAGGGCTATAGTGCATGCATTGTCTTTGTCTGTCCCTCTGCCCCTTGGTGCCTGGGTGCAGTCAGCTTCCTAGGTGGCACTCCGAACAAGGCTCAGTTGATGGCCTGGCAGGGCCTGCACTAGCCCACGTGGGACAGACAAAGACCTCCAGCAGATCTCTAGGCTTGGCCACAGGCTCGTTCACAGGGAACCCAGAATGCAGCATGGAAACAGTCTGTTTCTTTCCTTCTGGATACCAGTCCTGGGAGTTTGTGAATCTCACCTCTCCTCATTTCCCTCTTGTTGGGGTAGGGAAGACAGCCTTACCCACTTCACCAGACTTAATTGCACTTTCAGGGTTACCTAATGAGAAAAGATTTTCCAGCTAAGGTAGGAGCTTTCATTTCATTGCTCCCTCTGTGTGCCTCACTCCAGACCTGTCAGAGTGCTTCTCCTCCTCATGCACACAGACAGGAAGGGCCCTGATCTCTGCCTTGTCCCTAATTCCAAAGAAATAAGTTCTCGTGCACCACAAGCTTTTTTCTTCCCAGTTCCTCTTCTAACTCACTGCTCAGCTAATGGTACTGGACCACCACAGAACTGGAGTCCAGAGATCATCAAGTAAGAAACTGTAACAGCTAAAAGGTATTTACACCCCCAGACCCAAAAGCATATGGGTTCTACAAAAACAGACTTTAATATAACCATCTATTACTGTTAAATGCTCTCAACAATTGATCACCTGTGTCTCCTAAATGATAAACTAATAAACAAGTGCCTTAAATAATCTACCTCTAATAAAGCTTATCTCAGGAAAAAACTAAGCAGAGTACCAAACACTACAATGGTCACTAATTTTCTCATGGCTGCTTCTTAACATGTTCAAAATTGTTCCCAAGCTCCAGAAACCAACTTAAATCTATCTGAACAGGTCGGATCTACTTCAGGCTTTTTCTGTCTCACCAGCATCCTGTCAGACACAAAAGTGGCCAGGGTGCCAAGCCAAGAGGGATGGACAGCTCCAGGGCAGCAGGACAGCCCATCATCCAACAACACCTGTCTACCTCAGAAGGCCCCCTTCCCTAACACCCCTAAGAGCCAACCGACGCCCACCAAGTCAGCTGGAAGCAGTTTTTCCAGGACAAACGACGCCCCTATTCCTATTCACTCACTTTTTTATAATAAGCAAAAAGTATGGAACGTTAGGACCCTGCCCTCACTCCTGCACATGCACAGCTCGGGGTCTTGCGTCTTACGTCATCAGGGGGTGCTGGCAACTACATACGCGTGGCGTGGTCGCACAATCTGCACCTTAAAAGCTGAATGCAGACCCCACCCTCTCTCTGTGTTCTGCTCTGATCTGCTCCCCTCTTCCCCCACCCCACCATCTTTCTCTCTCACCAGGCCTGGTCCCCTCCCCATCCCCTTTTCCCTCCTAATAAAGCTCTGAAAACTAACACTGGGTTCTGTCGTGACTGTGACCTTTCCACGTGGTAACCAGCGCCGTTTATCATCCTTTCACTAGTCAGCACCAATCATTAATCAAGAAAATGTCCTGGGTTGGGGGTTTAGCTCAGTGGTGGAGCGCTTGCCTAGCAAGCACAAGGCCCTGGGTTCGGTCTTCAGCTCTGGAAAAAAAAAAAGAAAAAAGAAAATGTCCTACAGGCTTTCATGATGGATGCAGTTCCTCAGATAAGGTTTCCTTTTCCCCAGCAATTCTACCCCTATATCAGGCAGCACAGGGTGCTTTCAGGTGTAGAAGCAGCCTGTTGAGTCTACCCTATATCAGGCAGCACAGGGTGCTTTCAGGTGTAGAAGCAGTCTGTTGGGTCCAGGGTTGCACAATAACGGGGGAACAGACCACCAAAGTCTATTAAACCAGAAGCAAACTTTATTTCAGAAAAAAAAGAAGAAAAAAAAAATATCCCCACAGGGCACAAAAGCTTATCAGCTAGCTGAGACCACAGCCAGAGTTGGATTTTGAGGCTGTGGCAATGGAGGTGGGTTCTGGCCCCCTTTTTTTAGTAAGGGGGAAAGCATCAGTCGCGGGGCACATGCTGAGACTCACATAGACGTATCTATTAAAAGTTAACTTTGGTCCAGGCAGTTGTTGGCTGTAAGGGGTAAGGGGGTTAAAAGTTAACCCCTGGCTGTTGACAGAGGAGCAGAGAGCCACTGTTAGAAGTTAACCTTCAGAGCTGATGACTGTCAACTTTTATTTTTCTTAGGTTTACAATTTTATATTTCTATATTCCTGGACCCTTCAATCCTTCCTTCACCAGTTATCATGAAGGCAACACTCTCCATTGGTGGTGACAAACCTTCCCAGTAAGCCCAGTTTATAGTTCTTCTTCTTCCCACTACTTGATGTTGGGGGTTGGAAGTATGACAAACCGATGGGCTATATCTCAGGCAGTATCCAGAGTGATTCCTATGTGAAGCATGATCCTAATTAGTCTTGTCAATAAAAACCAGGAATCAGATACTGAGGTAAAAGCTGAAATATCAGAGAAGCTAAGGAGTAACCACAGTCTCTTCTTACCTCTCCAAATCCTCAGACCGAAAAGGGCCAAGATCCTGTCTCCACCAGCCTTATATTCCTGTATCCACCTCCCAGTTGTGCTGGGGTTAAAGACATGAGCCTCCCGAGTGCTGGGATCAAAGGTGTGAGCCACCACTGCCTGGCCTCTATGGTTAACTAGTGGCTAGCTCTGCCCTCTGATCTCCAGGCAAGTTTTATTTGTCAGAACACAAACAAAATATCATACAACACCTATGTTCTGGAATAGGGGGAAACACCACTGTGGAACTGGACTTAAATAAGACACATTGTCTGATTATGTTAGAAGATGAACTAAGGAAATGCAAGTAGGGGAAAAGTTAGAAATGTCAGTGAGAAGGCAGGCATAGTGGCTGTGTATTTTTAACCCCAGACCTCAGGACATAGAGGCAGAGGGATCAGAACCTTGATGCTAGCCATGGCTACATGAGGCCTCACTTAAAAAACAAGCAAAAGAAAAAAATGACTATGACTATTCTTCAGAATATTAAGGATGTTTGGCCATGCATGGTCATGCAGGTCTGTGATGACATCATTCATGAAGGAGAGGCAGAAGGATTGCCATAAACTCAAAGCCAGCCTGAGCTACATAATAAGTACAGATCAGCCAAGGCTATATTGTGAGATTCTGTCTCAAAAAAACAAAAACAAAAAACAAAAAAACAAAAAACAACTAAGATCAGGTGTGGTGACACATGCCTTTAATCCCAGCACTCAGGATGCAGAGACAGAGGCAGGTAAGATCTCTATTAATTCCAGGTCAGCCTGGTTGACATAGTATCTTTGTTAGGGTTTCTATTGCTGTGAAGAGACACTATGACCACTGCAACTCTTATAAAGGGAAACATTTAATTTTAATTTAGTTTTAATTTTAATTTAATTAATTAAAATTTAATTTAATTTTAATTAATTTTAATTTAGTTTTAGTTCTAGTTCATTACCATCATGGCGAAAGCAAGGCAGCCTGCAGGAAGACATGGTGCTGGAGAAGTAGCTGAGAGTTCTTATATCTTGATCCTGCAGGCAACAGGAAGTGATCTTAGACACTGGGTGTGGCTTGAACATATATGAGACCTCAAAGCCCGCCTCTACAGTAACGCACTTCCTCCAACAAAGCCATACCTCCCAATAGTGTCACTCGATTTGGGGGCCATTTTTTTTCAAACCACCATAATCCACTCCCTGGTTCCCAAAGGCTTGTAGCCATATCATAATGCAAAAATGCATTCATCTAACTTCAAAAGTCCCGATAGTGCAATCTCTTAACTGTAATCCCCCTGTAAAGTCAAACTCAAAAAGCAGATCACATACTTCCAACATATAGTGGCGTAGGATATACATTACCATTCCAAAACATAGGGAAGGGAGCAGGTATCCCACAACTCTGGCTTCTCTAACATTTTGGGTCCTCCAAGGCAATTCAGGCTTCAGCTTTACAGCTTCACACAACAGCCTCTCTAGGCCTCCATTCAGGGACACCTGTGACACATGCCTGGCCTGAGGGGCTTTCCTTTGTCATAAAGCAAATTCCATAGCGTCTTCTAGCCTTAACTCCAGAACCACGTCACTAAAGCTGCCAAGTTCTGCTGCTTACTGGGGCTGGAATATGGCCCCCTTGTTCAAGTATATCTTCACCAACTTTCTGTTTTTGATGGTTTCATTCACTGCCTAAGCTGTCCTAAAACTGGATCTGTAGACCAGGCTGGCCTTGAACTCAGAGGTCTTTCAATTGTATCTTTGCCAGCTTTCTATTTTCCATAGTTACCTTCACTGCCTAAGCTTGGCTGTTCTGGAACTTGCTCTGTACACCAGGCTGGCCTCAAACTCAGAGATCTGCCAGTCTCTGCCTCTGGAGTGCTGGGATTAAAGGCATCCATCATCACATCAGGCTTTAAACTTTTCTTTAATTCCTTTTCACAAATTGGAAATTTAGCTAGGTGGGATCTTGTCCTGAGGTCACCACTCCCTTTATTCCATTGCTTAATCTATTTGTCTCCTTGAACACAGGATTTAGCTCCATTACACTTCCTGGTGTTCTTTTTCTGCTCAAATTTTACATTTTGTAATTTACCCTGCTCAGCTTGCTCCTTTTCAATATAAATCTTCATTAGCATTAACACTAGTAACCACACAACAGAGTCTATACAAGGCTGTTTTGAGATTTCCTCTGCCAATGGAATTAATCCAAAACTCTTCTCTTTAGTCTCAGGCAGTCTCTTGGGACAAGGGCAAAAGGCAAGCATATCCTTCATCAGAATATCACAAGACCAGTCTCTAGGTCACATACTAACATTCTTCTTCTCTGAACCCTCTTGATTGGCCCCCACAGTTCAAATCACCCTCAGCACCATGTTCCATCTAGGTTCCTGCTAGTCTGGCCCATTAAGTAGCATTTAAAGTGTTCAACTGCTTTTCTAATCCACAGTCCCAAGGTCCATATTCCTTCAAACAAAGCAAGGTGAGGTCTATCACAGCAATACCCCTGACCCTGGTACCAACTTCTGTCTTATCTAGGGTTTCTATTGCTGTGAAGAGACACTATGACCATTGCAACTCTTATAAAGGAAAATATTTAATTATAGTGGCTCACTTACAGTTCAGAGGTTTAGTTCATTACCGTCATGGCGGAAGCAAGGCAGCCTGCAGGAAGACATGGTGCTGGAGAAGTAGCTGAGAGTTCTTACATCTTGATCCTGCAGGCAACAGGAAGTGATTTTAGACACTGGGTGTGACTTGAGCACAAATGAGACCTCAAAGCCCACCTCCACAGTGACACACTTCCTCCAACAAGGCCATAGTCCTCAAATAAAGCCACACCTCCTAATAGTGCCACTTCTTTGGGGGTCATTTTCTTTCAAACCACCACACATAGTAAGTGGCAGGCTAGCCAGGGCTATATGGTGAGACCATGTCTTAAAATAAATAAAAATTAAGAAAGAAAGAAAGAAAGAAGAAAAACAGGAAGCAGCAGGAAAGCGGGAGGGAAATAAGGAGACAGAAGAGAATGCAGAGCAATCTTAAGAATATTTTGAAGCTAAAAGCAATAGAGAAGTGGGG
>CABHPH010111060.1:3264-51508 GCA_902168325.1 Peromyscus nudipes
CTACAGGACTCCTAAATGTCATATGATGCAACTTCCTGTTGGAAGAAGCCCTTCTACAGCATTTCCCACAGGAAGAGGAGCACAGAAGCCAGGAAAGTGACCACCACGAGGATCCTCATCCCACTGCGCCACAGCCTGGTTTTCGCACTTCCCTCTCCAAAAGCCCCTCCCGTGTATTCTTCAGTAATCCTGAGCTGTCCATGAGATGAGTGCACTGTCTTTTAAAGATTTATTTTATGTATGCACGCACCTGCTGAAGTTAAAGTGTCCTCAGACGCCGGAAGAGGGCATCGGATCTCCTGGACTGGAGTGACTGACGATCGAGTCACCATGTAGGTGCCAGGAACCAAGCCAGGTCATCTGCAGGAGTAGCAAGTGCTCTTACCCAGAGCCCTAGATCATCAGTGCCATTCTAACGTACAGAATGAAAAGGCTTAGCAAGATTCTGAAGTGTAGGTTACTACAACACCCAGACCAGTCTAGAACCCCACTGAGCCATCTCTCCAGCCACCTAGAACTGCAGACAGTCAGTACTCACTGAACAAATACCCCCCTTGGTACCCCGCTGTGGACAAGGTCTTTAGAGGTTCAGTAACAACCTGGCCAGACTGTCCCCAGAGGATTTTGGAGTCCCCAGCTGTTTTCAGTCACATGGCAGCCCACAGTACGCTAAACAGACAGTGAAAACATGAGTCAAAACCAAGCGTGGTTTCAGGATTCCTTCAAAAGGGAAGTGCTGCTGTTCTGCCTGACCATCGGCATGGCCCTTGGTGACAACACAGACGCCATCCTAACTGAGACACTAGCTCTCACTAGGAACTTCACTTGTGAATCCAGCCCCTCTATCTCATAGAATCAGGTCAGTAATACTCAAATACTTTGTCCCAAGGGTGAGTCTTATTTTATTTTTCCTAGCACCCTACAGTTATTCTCTAGTCATCCATCCACCACATAAATCTAAAACCCTAGGTACATTCAATTTAACCATTTTATTCATTCATTTATAAGTTGAAGGAAACAGTCTTAATTAAAAATAAGAATCAGCTCCTTTCACAGCCTTTGATTAATGATGAGATTCAGCAAATTCCCTTAAATAATCTTATTACAAACTTAGTTAATTAATTTTTTTTTTTTTTTTTTGGTCTTTCGAGACAGGGTTTCTCTGTGTAGCTTTGTGCCTTTCCTGGATCTCGCTCTGTAGACCAGGCCGGCCTCGAACTCAAAGAGATCCACCTGGCTCTGCCTCCCAAGTGCTGGGATTAAAGGTGTGTGCCACCACCGCCCAGCTAATTATTTTTAAATATTGGATAGTAGTGTGCATCTATAATCTCAAACAATCCAGAGACTGAGGCACGAGGATTGCTTAAGTCCTGGAACCTGAGGCCAACTTGGGAAACACAAGAAGACCCTGTCTAGGGGTGGGGTCAATGGAAAAGGGGTGGGCTAACCTGGGCTTTTCTGAGGAGACCCAGGATAGAGTCCAGCTTTTCAATACATAGGTGCATTCCTGTTCCCCAGTCTGTGCCGATGATCTGCATAGCATCCATCCCCAGCAGGCCAAGCCTTTCCCAAGCCATCCCGTCTTTATAGAAGTCAGAGGTCATGCTCATCTGTCTGGTTAACACACCCTATGCAGAGACATCCACTCAGGGACAAGAAGCACGCTCCAACGGTGACAGAGCATGCTCACAGCTGGTGACTGCCCTTTGACTTTTTACTCACCACGGAGTTAGGTAAAGCTCCTGCTCCGTATTCATGGTTCACTGCTAATCCAAATGTCTCCCATCTGACATTCTGGGACACCTCATTTCCTGGTCCAGTGCCATTTCTAATTCACACCTTTGCTCCTGGACAATCATTAATTTACTGTCCCTTATTTAGTCTTTCTGAGTCTTTACTAGAATTTATCTACAAAGCCGGAATTTACCTTTTTGAATGACCTTCAATCCAGAAACTTCTAAGAAGACTGAGGGGAAAGAGTTTTTGCAAATAGCGGATGTAAGATGAGTAGTGCACCCTTTGGTTTGAAAAACTGCTTTCATGATGGAATCTTCCTGGCAAGTTGGGACTGTTCCTGGTGAATGAATCTCAGGCTGGAGAGCTCATCGCTCAGGTTCTGTACCTTGGGGTTCCTGCACTTTCGCTGCCTCCTTTTGCTTTCAGAAAAGCCTTTCCTCAGAAGGACGCTGACTCCGCAGCATCTCCACTGCCAAGTAATTAGTGTTGTGGTCTGTTAAACTAGCCAGCGGGTTAAGGGAGCCAAGAGAGAGCGTCACAGCTATTACTTAAGTGTGTCTCTCTTTTAAAAGCTTTAAACCACCATGCTTCTATTTCACCTTAGAGCATTTCCATGTGCCCCTCGGCTGCTTGAATTCACAATAAGATATAATGTAATTACCACAGACATGCCTTTTCTATTACAAGCCACCATTTCTGGAGAGACAGGAAAAAATTATCACCTATCCCTAAATCTTAAAAAAGTGTAAAAGTCACCACCTGTCCTCTGGTAAAATTCAAGTCTGCAGCCTGAGCTGTAAGGTCTACAGAACTCAGAACCTTGGGTTTCAGTTTCTCTAACTGTAAATGAGATGTCAGGAGAGAGAAAGGCAAAGTATGCCAAAAGCATGTGAAATATTGGAAGCTGTGACCCCACAGCTTCCTTCTAGCAGTCTAAAATGGTTCATTATATAAGATCCCTCGGGCAGCATGCAGACAATATCTACAGATGTAATGGAAAATAAAATAACAGTAAAAATGATGATAGTACTTTTTCTTTTTGAGAGAGAGAGATAGGGTCTTGCTGTGGGATGTTCTGTATGGCAAATGTGTTGCTAATAAAACACTGATTGGCCAGTGGCTAGGCAGGAAGTATAGGCGGGACTAACAGAGAGAATAAAAAGAGCAGGAAGGTGGAAGGAGACGCTGCCAGACGCTGCCAACCACCACCAGGACAAGCAGCCTGTAAAGATGCCGGTAAATCACGAGCCATGTGGCAAGGTATAGATTTATAGAAATGGATTAATTTAAGATATAAGGACAGTTAGCAAGAAGCCTGCCACGGCCATACAGTTTGTAAACAATATAAGTCTCTATGTTTACTTGGTTGGGTCTGAGTGGCTGTGGGACTGGCAGGTAAAAGAGATTTATCCTGACTGTGGGTCAGGCAGGAAAACTCAAGCTACAGGGTCTCACTGTGCAGCCCTAGCTGATGTGTGTGTAAACTAGGCTGACCTTGAACTCAAAGAGCTCTACCTGACTTTGGAATAGAAGTTGCGCACTACCACACCTGCCCTCCACCCTGTTTTCCTTAACTTACCACCTTTTTAAGTTTACTTTTACATTTATTTATTTGTGTGTGGAGATCAGACAACAAGCTGTGGGAATCAGTTCTCTCCTTCCACCACATAGGTCCTGGAGATGAAACCTGGGCCATCCAACTTGGCAGCAAGTGCCTTTACTCACTGAGCCATCCTGCCAGACTGCATGTGATTCTCACTTGACTCAGACAGTTAAGTGCGAGTGAAATCAGGAGAACAAACATGGGGTCTCAGAAGTCCACACTGAATCGTCACTAATCGGCCCAATCAAGTTTTCTCGAAAGACAATGGGTGTGAGATCCGAACACCAGACACTAGAGAAGTAGAGTAGCTGAGGCAAAGACACAAAGACAAGCAAAGGACTGACCCACCAGTAGGCAAGAGTGTGTGGTTACAGAAAAAGAGATCAAAACAAAGCGGTTAGTGACTGGAGGAGGGTCTACGATCCCACAGAGACTACAAGGTGGTCAGAAGCCACGAGGCAGCAGATGCCGTGGGACTGACAATAGCTGCTGCAGGTGCAGTTGCAAGTATAACAACAATAACCAAACGATAGTGGTCAAAGTCAACACACGCCAATTTTGTCTTTTTCGTGCATTAACATGAGTTCTGTAATGCCTGTCTTATTTCCTAAATGGGTAAACCAAGCTATAGACTGTGCTTAAGTACTTTTCTGAGGTCACAAAACTATGAAATAACCTTATTCCATCTAGTTTGGCACTAGAGCCTGCAAAAAGGTAGGCTGTGACATACGCTGAGGGGCTGGGAAGCGTGTGCCATGGTCCAGTTCCCCTGAGGCTCGGAGGCTCAGTGCCTGACTCCGGTTCTCTCACCACTCAGATTGTCTCACACCCTTGTCTATCAGCTGGCACGATCTGAAACCCTTGAAAGAGCTTTAACCTATGGCTCTAACGAGGTGTATACGTAGGAGTGTTTCACATTTAACCTATGGTTCTAACGAGGTGTGTACATAGGAGTGTTTCACATTTCCCAAGAGCCACAGACTGGACAGAGCTGAATATTTCTATCCTGAAGCGATGAGAAAATTCTTAAGACACAACCTGGTGACCAAGACCTCTTGTTTCTAATCTTATTTCCTGGTGACTTTGTTTTGGGTCAGCCTTATTCTGTCTTGGGGTCTATTTTGTTGGACACTACAGTAGTTCAGAATATGACTACAACGAGTAATTATCATTGCATATTAATTAAATGTCATTATATTAATTACACGGCCCTGCTCCACCTCATTCTTTCTGTCAGCAACTGGGGTGAAGCAGCTGTGATTACAGCCCAGTGAACAAAGACCAAGAGAAAAGGAGCCTGGATGTCATTTTATCTTCCTATAATCTCCCACATCAGCAGCCAGGTCACTGAGGGTCTTGAAGGAGTTAAGATTACAGTGTTCTAATTAGAGTGAGAACAAAGTCAGGGCATATCTTACTAATATCTTATTTCACTAAAAAAAAAAAAATCTCTCCAACAACCTTGCTTTGCTTTTATGATGTACATTTGTGAGAAGGAACCATGGAGACAAAGAAAACACTGCTTTCTTATAAAGTTATTTGTAATTTTCCGAGCTCGCCTGTCAATCAAAGGAGGTACGTTCATCCTCCTGTGAGGTAGGAAAAGACTTGGACAGTAGCTTAGCCCTTCCTGAGAGAGTCTGAATTGCAAGTAAGTTGCCAAGAACCACCATGAACGCTGCTAAAATGCAGGGGGGGGAGGTTTAGTTAGACCTTTATGTCTTATACTAAAAACTATTTCCATGGAATAGTATCCTCTAAAAGAATTTTTGTTGGCCATTTCATTCTAATATCCAACCCACTGGCTTCTAAATAATTTTAGAAAACAATAAATATGAAATTAATTTTCCTTGTCCAAAATGCCACTCAAAACCCCCCCGACTTTCTTCACGTCCTTGGGAGTATTCATTTTCTGAGCTCAGCTTTATTTGTCCTGCCCTATTTTAAGCCCCAGGGCTGTGTTTGGTTCTCTTCTAAAGCTTTATTTATTTATAGAATAAAGGAGTCATATGTGTGGAAATAATAACACCTTTGTCAGAAAGTGCCGGGATCCAAAGCCCACTTGAAGTGGAGCATACTTCCTGCGTAGTAGGCAAAAGCCAGAGAAGAGAAGAAAAATCGCTGCTTTCCCTGCTCAGAGACCCCAGACTAGAAGTAGACAAGGCAGTGAGCACGGGCTCTGTACTCCAGCAGAGTCACTCGGCTCCACCATCCCTGCTCTCAGACCCCATCCCATGCACCCTCCCACACCCTTCTAACTAACAGCTCCCTGACCATTCTTTCTTGGAATCCTGGGACCCGGGCAAGACAATTCATGAGAAACTTTGAACAATCTTCGTGGTCACCCTTTCATGTTCTCTGATAGCTTATCTACAATCTTATTTAATCAACTCTAAAAGTAAGTGGCATCATTACCATCACTTTCAGGATGACGAAACTTAGTAGAACCAGCTTTGTGGGCAGGTGATGTGTGCAGCCATCCAGGGACACCCCCACCCAACAGCTTAGAGAGCATCCCATATGGGGTAATATTCTGCAATACTGTCTAACATTTATGTGCTGGCCTGGGACTTACTATGTAGCCCAAGTTGGCCTCAAATTCTAAGCAATTTTTCTGCTTAGAGCTCTGCAATTCTGGGATTATGGTTATAAGCCACCATACCTACTTGTCTTGAAATTCCTAATCGTCTTTTAACAAGAATCTTCACACTTGGTTCTGAGCCTGCAAGCCACGTCACTTGTCCTGCCTACAAGTGTTAGGTAACTTTCCCCAGGTCACTCAATCACTTACTTTGCCAGACCCCAGGAAACTTCACTGAGTGGATGTTACACAACAGAATCCGTTTCTCACCTTTCTGGAGACTTGAAGCCCAAGGCCAAGGAGATCTGATGTCTCTTGACACCTCCCTGATTGACCTGCGGCCAGCTGCCCTTTCTTGTGTCTTCACATATTCTTAGGGATTGGATCCACAATAATGTCCTCTTTAATTACCCCTTTAAAGTCCCCCATCTCCAAATACAGTCACATTCCAGATACTATGGTCAGGGTTTCTGGGACAGCCCATAGCAGCCAGTAAGCAGGGAGCCGCGAGAAATGTCCCTGTGTTTGTTTGCAATAAACCCCATGCGAGGACGGAGCTTTTATCACCAGAGTAGAAATGAAGGCCCAGAGAGATCTGCTCTTGCTGTCTTGACACAAGATACGAGCAAAGCTCTAGTCTAACCATGCAGTGATGGGAACCTCAGGGCTGAACCTGCTCTGGGCATCCGCAGCATCCTACAGACATGACTGCCAGAGAGATGTCCCTCTACAATCACAGGTTCTTGGGTTGTCTGCTTTTGGAAGATTTCAAACCAGTGCAGTTGATTCTGATTTGAGTTGGGGTTGGGTCGGGGGTGACACTATTATATTTTTACTCACAAGCTACACAAGGACATCTCTGTGGACCGAATCCCACCAGCTGTGGTCTAGTCTATCTCAGGCTTAGCTGGCTCCAAGCTGCAAGCAGGGAGCAGGGAGCAGAGAGTTTGCCGAGACAGCCAGGGATTAAGGTAGCTCTTTGAAATGATAAGACAGGAAATGAATGCTCAGTCTGGACGTGGACAGTGTTTTAATGTGGAGAGAGCTGAAGTCTGGACTGATGATCTGGGAATGTTCCTGTGCCGAGAGGCAAGCAGGGGAGGCACATGGGTTCTTCTCTGGAAGTGTTCTTGAGTGACAAGTGAGCAGAAAAGGCATTTTCTCTGCTTTTCTCACACACACAGGAGAGCAAGTAGGTGACAGGAAGATACAGAACACACTGGCCTACCTGGCTCTGCCATTTGGGGCAAATTCCTTCAGTTCTGCAGACCTCCATGTCTTTTTAGCACCCCGATGCTTCCTGGTTCTACTCTACCACTCAGTTCAGGACCAGTGATGAGAATAAATGTTCTTTATACACAAAGACATGGCATAGAATTTTCATTTACGCTTCATTCTTAATTACTGTAATGTGATCTTAATTATTGTAATGTGATTATAATTTTCTATTGTAAAAATTTTTTCCTGGGTGCTAGAAGGTTTGCTCAGCATTTCAAAGCACATATTGCTCTTTCAGGAGATCTGGGTTAAGTTCCCAGAACCCACATGGAGGCTCACAAACACCTGTTACCCTAGTTCTGTGAATCTGGTGTCCTCTTCTGGCCTCTATGGGTACTTCATGCATGAGGCACACACACATACATGTAATTTTTAAAGATTCTTTTATTATATATATAAAAAAATCATGCTTTAGTAGGGGAAACCAGACTACATCTTCTATGACTGATCGATAAACATCACCAATGAAGAGCAGGTGTGTTTTGCCCAACTCAAGAGATAATACCCTGAAAAGATTTTTATACTATTTAGCTAATAGAATAGCTAAAAATACACAATCTGAGTCCAATCATGCAGAAACATCATGCAAGCTCAAATGGAGAGGCATTCTGTAAATAACTAGATCACTCTTAAAATGTCAGGGCCATGCTCAGCAAGGACTGACGACGTTATACTCACATGCACAGATGAAAAGGGCATAGCAGCTATGATCAGTCGGTGTGGACTGAAAAAACTTAAAAGACAGGACAAGACTATAGCACATGTAAATGTGATACTGAACTAGATCCTATATGGAAGAAAATTCTATACAGGACAGTTTTAAGACAATTGATAAAATAACATGGATAGTAGAGAAATGTGTTGATATCAAGCTTCCCCTGTTTCATAATTATACTGTTGATCTGTATAAAATATCTTTGTTCTTACGCTATACACCTGCTAAAAATAATGGGAAGAAAGGTGTGACATATGCAGTTTCAAATGAATACAAAAAAGTCTATTGAGAAACACAAATTAAGAGATAAAATGTGGCAGAAGATTATTTCATGGATCTGAATAAGTATGTGAATTCTTCATTTTATTTTTTGCAAATTTTCTGTTTGATATTGATTTAAACTGAAGGGGGGGAAAGTATGCGCATGTGAGTACAGTGCCTGCAGAGACCAGAAGAGAGTATTAGACTTCCCTGGAGCTGAAGTTCCAGATGGACGTGAGCTGCCTGATGTGGGTAATGAGAACCAAGCCCGACCCTTGGCAAGAGCAGCAAGTGCTCTTGCTCCTAATCGCTAAGCTATCTCCTAACCCCGTAAGATGAAAAGCTTTAAGAAATAACACATCTCATTGTATACAATTTTCTGATGAAGAAAAGAAATCAGTTGCCGTCGCGCCATGTGGTACTACTGTAAAACTTCCCAATTCTCTGCCCCTCTTTGTGTCTCTGGAAAAAAAATGCTAATGACTAACTCTCTTGACATAACTGGCCTCCATATATTTTCCCAGGGGTCTTAGGGTGCCTGGGAAATGGGACTTCCATATGAGTGTGTGGGCGGTGCTCAAAATGGAACCATAAAGAGCATGTTGGGAATGGGGTTGAGAAGACAGAGAACTTACAGTATGATGGCAATCACAGTACAGGCGTCAGGTGATCCCACAGTTAGTGCTGGCGCCTGGGTGACCCTCCAGAGAAATGTGCCCTGTATTGGTCACACACACAAGTCCCACAGAAGGGGACTGTAACCAAATACCTAAGACGATAGGGAGGAAAGATTTGTTTTAGCTTACAGTTTGGGGGGATACAGTCCATCAAGGTGGGGAAGGTGTGGCAGCTGGAACAGGAAGCAGTTGGTCACATGGCCTCTGCAGCCAGGAAACAGAAGGAGATGAATGCTGGTCCTCAGCTCACTTCCCCGCCCACTTCTAGTTAAGCTCCCAGCCCATTGAATGGTGCCACCTACATTTGCGTTGGGTCTTTTCCTCTCTGAAACACTCCCACGTACACACCCAGAGGTGCACTCAGTCTCCTAAGTCAGGTCGACACTGAAGATCAATCTCAGAGGGACCCAGGGTGAGGCAGCTCCTTGACCAAGAGCGAGTGAGGGAGGATCCTAACTCTCCGCAGCCAACACTCTTGGCAACCAGGGACCTCCTTCCACAGGGAGATTAGAGGACTCCAGCACACACACAAGTGGAGCAAAGCGTGAGTCTAACCTAACTTTGAATCCAAGTTCAAAGCTCTTATCACTACAGCACACTTGCATCGCTCAGAAAGCTCGACACGCAGAGGCGGTGAACACTCTCCTCACAGTCCCAAACCCAAACCCAGCATTATTCATACAGTGACTCAGACATTTTTAGCTGACAGTGTAGAACAATGCTGGGCTCAGCAGACCTTGGCATTAAAAGTTCTGAAACAAGACCAGAGCCAATCAACCAAGACCAGCCAGCTGCACTGCCCCACACCCCCAGTCACTCTCCATGTTACAACGCTCCACAGTTTCTCTCCCTCCATACAATTGAATTTTCTACCTCCAGTTGTCCAGGGTGAGAGGCTGACAAACTGAAAGAAAACAAACAAAAACAAACAAACAAACAAAAAAACACTTGCATCTCAAGGATAATCTTCCCCTAGGAACAAAATTCTCAGCTTTGTCAAAATCCCAAGAAAAACTAACCGTAGAAGTCACTGAAATACTAACTTATCCTTTAATATAATCTTCTTAAAACAATACTTTGTTATTTGTGCTATATGATTATCACAAGAGTTTGAGCTTTATGTGAGCTGCTTAACCTCAAAACTTCCTTTTAGGGTTTACAAGTGAATCATCTGGTATCATATCGAGTAGTAAGAATTAACCTGAGAATTACGAAATACACACACCAAGTCCTGTCTGCAATCTGGTCTGAACAGGCCCTTTATCAGTAAACAAGTTTGTATCCATGACTTTAAAAAAACCCTGTGAGTGTTCACTGTTCCTGAGGTCTGGACTTTTTGTGTGTGTCCTGGGAATTCCCTCTCATTCCCACCAGGCCCTCCCGCCCCACTAAGAAGTTAGTCAGCTCCTGATTAGTGTTGTGTGCCTCATGACTAATCTGTAATCCAGTTAGCTTTTGTCTGGAACAGCATGGTAGCAATTTGAGCCCTGGATCATAAGAGTTGTCTGGGGGGATCTGTTAAAATAGGGACTTTGAAGGATCAGGATTTCTGGAGGTAGAGCTAAATAAACGTGTAACCAAATGCTTCTATATGGAATTCTGTGGATAGCTAGTCCAGCTACTCACAAACCAACTACATTTCCAACAACCAATAAGGTTTTGTGGCTATAGAATGCCAGCATAAAAGAGATATTTGGGGCTTTGAGACGCTTCAGGGGGTAAAGCACCTGCCACGCTACATGCCTGAGAACATGGGTGTGATCCCCAGAACCACAAAACCCTGGAGGAGAGGAGCACACCTGCAATCCCAGCCCTCCTTCATCAAGGTGGCCACGGAGACTGGAATGGGCCGAGGCTTCTGGCCGGCTACCGGCCAGTTTTTAGTACACAGAGCAGCAGGGACACTGAGAGGTGCTGCATCACAAGGTGGAGGAGAAACAGCTCCCAAAGCCGTCCTCTGACCTTCACATGCACGCTCACAGGTGCACACGCTCACATTAACATGCATGCACACACACTCACCTATACACATAAACATACTCGCACATGCACACACACAAACACACTCACTCTCATACACTCACACACACTCATACACATATACACATGCACAAACTCACACACAAACATACACATACATACAAACACACTTGCATATACACATTCACACATACACACTCACACACACACACACACACACAAACGCAAATTGTTTATGGTAACATTTGCAGTTTTCCAAGGCTGTGTGGGTATTGTCAGTCTATGCAAGTAGAAACGGACTGGGTTTTGCAGCAGGGATCCATGTGTACGCGGTGTATTTGAATGGTGGCAACATGAATGCAAAGGACAGTAAGTAGCTCAGTTTGGAAAAGTTGTATGACTCAGCAATTGCTGGAATGTGAAATCAGAAATTTAATGATGGAATTGCAAGTTATTTGAAAGATATAAACCAAGTATGGTAGTACACACCTGTAATCCCCATGCAGGAAGCGCAGAGGCAGAAGGATTGCCACAAGTTTGACACCAGCCTGTTCTGCACATCAAGGATATCTAGGGCTGCATAGTGAGATCCTGTTTTAAAATACAACAACAAACAAGTGACCTCAAACAAACAAACCAGAAAAACAACTTCCAACTTTAACTACGTCTCTTTTTCTGGGAGGATTTCCTCTTCTCTGTCATAAGAATATCCATGGTTCAACTCAGCTGTAAAGACTGGGACCCCATTCACAACCCTCTCTGCCCATTCCTCTTCATCTGTTACACAACCACACACTGTAGAGTCTGTCCCACCGTGTTTACCTCTCCATCACTTCCTTCGTGCCCGCCAGACCCCCGAACGGGTTGTTTGCTTTTGGAGACAGGGTCCCAGGCTGGCCTCTGACTTTGTATGAAGTTGAGAATGATTATGAACTCCGGGTCCTCCTGTCCCTCCTCCTAAGTGCTGGGATTATAGACATGCACCAGCACACCTGGTTTTACATGGTGCTAAGGACTAAAGCCAGGGCTTCATGCACGCTGAGTAACACTTCACCAGCTGAGCTAATCCCCACCCCCTAACCAATGTCTTACATGCCATCTGCCTACCCACTCCAGTTACAATTCTACCAGTCTTGCACAGCTCAGTTAGAACTACTTCTCATATTAAAAACAAACATAGTTCCTCATCACCTATGATTAGGGATGAAACATCAAACTTCCCTACATTACTCAGAATTCTTTTGATTGTAAGCAACAGAACTAGATCTGACTGGTTTAAGCAGAAAAATAGGATGGACTTACACACACACACACACACACACACACACACACACACACACACACAAATCCAAACATCTCAATTCTTTGCATACATTTTCTTAAAATTCTCAGAGAACATCTGTCTGACACACACACTGCACTTCATGTGTGTGTGTGTGTGTGTGTACCTGAGCATGCCTGCATGCAAGCATGTATGTACGTGTTCGTGATTATGTTCATGACTGTGCAGGCCTGTGCATGCTGCCTCTTAGTCACAGAAAGGCAGGAGCATCATTGGAAGGGCCCCTTGTAGCTGTCTTTGCTAAGGAAAGATGTTTCTTTCAAAGGTTGCCAATAGGAAAAATGAACATTGAGAAAAATCAAGAAATGCCCACTACTGCCCTCCAGCCCCAGTCCACAGAAGAAAAGAGTTCTTCCTTTTCTAAGCCTCAGAAGTCCAAACAGGGAGAGTAGGAGCAATGGGGTGCTAACACATGATTGTCCCGAAGTACTCAGGATGGGAGAAGAGCCGGGCCTGGAAGTGGTAAAGGTGGCCACTGTGAGAGCTCAGCCTCCCAGCGCACACCTATGGTCCCAGCACTTGGAGGGCTGTGGCCTCCCATCATGAGTTTGAGACTAGCCTCCTCTACAGAGCAAGGTCCTGCGTTTAACTAATGAAATCCTTTTCACTTTTTCTGTGATCACCTAAACTTTACATAAGAACAGTATCCTTTATAAAATACTGAATGGTATCTTTTGAAAAATAAGCCAACAGCTATAATATAGGAACTTGTAAAATTTATTGGCGAGGAAGAGTGTTGGGTTATCAGTAGCATTTGGATCTTTAGGATGGTAGCAAATCTTCTGCTTCCAAATTCAGGAAAGGAGCCATCATCTCCCGAAGCTCCCACATGGTGCGGCGCCCCAGCACGCTGGGGAGCACCCTTTCGAAGAGAAACGTGGCATCCACAAATAGTGTGTAACACGACAGGCCAGTGATGGTGATCACATAGACCATGAGGAAGAGCTTCAGTGCGTGCTTCCTACAGCAAAGAAGACACGTGTGTTTAGTCCCAGAACAGAGCCTCACTAACGGTGCGGCCCCTCCATCCCCGCAGCTCCACCCTGAGGTGTGTGGGATGCGGGTGGGGGTGGGGGATCTCTGACATATGACCGCGGTCCGTCCATAAAAGGAGGAAGCAGCACCTGCTCCCGCACCCGCGTATGGTCAGGTTCGTCTCTTTGTTCTTGCACGCTTTCTAAGGTATAGTTGGGGCCCCCTTTGTTTGATACTGTAGAATCACTGATTTTGACCGACTTTTAAAGATGTATTAATTTTCTATCAAGTGAATCAAAGTATTTCTGTAATATTTATTTTAAATGGTACACAGTCACCAAACACATGATGACGTACACAGTGGCATATAAAATTATTCTATACTATACACTGCAGCTAGAGTGGGTATAAAGCAGCTTCTTATTGCGCACATTGTGTCCTGACTTGTATTCCACTAACGGACAGTTCCATCGCATAGCTCTTCATATGGCGGCTGACCACCTGTGTAGTAGTCATTTCATTCTCTGATGAAATGTCCAAGTCCTTTACCTGTTTTAAAATCTGGGCTGTACTTCTTCCTGGCATTAGAAAACTTCTTTATTCATTATGGATACTAAATCCTTAATTTTCAAAATGCTGGAAAAGTTATATATACATATACATACATGTATATGTATATATTACAACAATTAAAACATTATTGTGTGTGAATGTGCATGAGTATGTGAGAACTGATGCACATGTACCGTGGTGCACATGGCGGGTAGGGGTGGTCAGAGGACAACTTTGGGCGGCCAGGTCTCTCCTTCCACTTTGCTGAGATAAGACCTCCCTTGTTTCTGAGTCGAGAGACAAAACATTTCCTGGGGAGAGGTATCACACACGTCTATAACCTCCAGATGGGGAAACCACAACAGACCAAAATGAGGATACCACCAAAGTCCAACTTGGTGAACTGGTGTGTTTTATTGGGGTTACCTACAGGAACAGAAATGACTCAAGACAGCACAGGTGACAGCTTACAAAACTGGGAACTTGAAGCTCATTGCACAGCCTGTAGGCAGCTCCGCAGGTGCCTCAGACAGTCTAAGCCCCTTTCTGGCAGCCTGGCTGGCTTCTGCTTCCTCCAGGCAGCTGTTCTTGTCTGAGTCTTTTTAGCCCAACTTCCTTCCATCTGAGATGGGGGATGGGACTCTCAGTTTTTATTGTTTACTCTGGCAAGGAGGGGCCTGCTGAATCTGGTCAGTTTCAGGGACTTCCTAAGGCTATTTGAGTTGGTGACCTTCTTGCTTAAGGAGCTTCCCTGCAGGACAGAATGCAATCTTGGAGGAAACTGTTACAAGACATTCTTCAGAGCTGATTACCCCAGGCTAGGTGATCATGAGCTTCAGGGACATTCTCCTGTCCTCACCTCCCATCTTGCTGTGGGGATGTTGGTTGCAGGTGCATGCCACTGAAACTGGCTTGTTTCATGGGTTCTGAGGATCAAATTCAGGTCCTCATGCTCAGCGGCAAGCACTTTTACACATCCTTCTCTCTGGCCCTGATTCTTGACAATTTCTCTACCTATTGATTCTATGGAGAAGAATATTCTGAGGTCATTACCATTTTCACCAGTATCACTCCTTATCTGACATTTCCTGTGCATGGTGGTGTATGTCCCAAAATGGTAAAGACAAGATCCCAGTTTCATAGTTCATAGGGTCTTAAGAATTGAAACAATTGAACTGCAATATGATGTTGGATCCATGGCAGGATAATGTGCAAGGTGCAGGGACACATGATGTTACAACCAGGCAACAAAAAGACAACTAAAGACTGAAGGGACACCAGCCCGCTAGAGCATGTGGCTCTGGCGGCCTTGCCCATCTCCCCCGTTCCCTCCACCTTGCTAAAAACCACTAGATCATATTCCTAAAGCCACCCACCAAAGTCTATTCCCTTATTTGGCCACTTTCTCCTCCTGGGGCTGACTACCAAAGTACAGCCAACAAAAGCCCCCTTTGGTTCACCTAATTAACATGCCCAATTAAAATCAAACACCTCATCCTAACACGGGTTCCCCTTTTGCCTTTATAAACCGCCTTTTGCCTGTGTGCACACCTGTCTCCCCTCTATCCACAGGCAGCCCTTTGTCCCTCTGGAACAAATAACCCTTCCCTTGTCCCCTTCCCCCTTCTCCCTCATCCCCTGTCTCCTTTACCACTGTGTCCTAGCCCGTTCTGACACAGACCTCCCCTTTTCTCCTCTTAAAAATGACACCTGCAAGGTCATTTGCTGCTGTTTTCTGTCTGAGTCAGAAAGCAGCCACTTTAACTTTTCTTCCCGGTTTAATAAAGGATCTCAGTGAAAACAGGTGTGGTTTGTGCCTAATCTGGGGTCTGGAAGGAAGCCCCCACTGTGCAGCGGTCTCCTTCAAAAACAACTGGAAATGCTCCAGAAAACAGGTTGCTAAGGGTTCTATCTGAGTTGGTGGCTGGAAAGGAAGGGTGGGAGGCCTTTTCTTGGAGAAAGGACTATTTCTTCAAGATGGTGTGTCAGCTCTATAAGGGGATCCAAGGACTAAGAAACTAAGCCAGGGATGGTGATACACACCGAAATCCCAGCACTGAGCGAGCCCTAGCCTGGCGCAGGAGGATCCTGCCAAGGCCAACCTGAGCTTCATAAGGAGACCATGTCTCAAAAGAGAAGATTCGAAATTTTCATCAGTGTGTCTCCAATATTGTATAAGGAAGAGGGTCCCCAACGTGCACCCAGAAAACTCCATATCCTACCACAGGGGATTTGCATATCCATGTTTATTGCTGCACTATTTACAGTAGCAAGAAAATGGAAACAACCTAGATGTCCACCAACAGATAAATGGGCAAGGAAAACAGTACATCTACACTATGGAATACTGTTCAGCTGTAAAGAAAACTGAAATTATGAACTTGGCAGGAAAGTGGATGAACTGAGGAGGTACACTATTAAGCAGGGTCAAGCAATTTGTAATGTATACATATTTATATGTAAACGTCTGTAAATGTGGTACTGTATGGAATTTAGAAAGGACCCTAAAAAAGGGTAATGTCGGGTGACAAGGAAGGATTAATGGCAAGTAAAAGACATGAGTCACTGGACATGGTGGGCGCACACCTTTAATCCCAGTACTCAGGAGGCAGAGCCAGGCAGATCTCTGTGAGTTCGAGGCCAGCCTGGCCTACAGAGCAAGATCCAGGACAAGCTCCAAAAGCTACACAGAGAAACCCTGTCCTGAAAAAGCAAGAAAAAAAAAAAAGCCATGAGTCATGAAAGAGGATATAAAGTTAATTGTTTCTGTAGCTTTGATTCTGTCATAGATTTTCCTTTTTTTGTGATTAGTAAGTCAATAAAAATATAATAGTGACGGGCAAAACCCTAAGCCCCACAGCTTCTGAGTGTCTTCCAGCTGGACAGGGGCTTGCTGACATGCACAGGGTCTGGGACTAGGCAGGTATTTGTTTGAATGGCTGCCTTAACCTGGCTGTGTTTTATTTGCGAGTTCTTAACAAAGTGATTTTTTTTTTTAAAGGAGAGTGAGGGAGTAATCTTGTCAAACAAACAAAAGTTGTCAGATCTGCTTGATCAGTAGTTTCCTGTTGTGGAGGTGGTGACCAGAGTCTGTAAATTCCATTCTTTAACTGGTAGATGGAGGAATGGGAGAGATGGTTCAGTGAACCAAAGTTCAGTCCCAGCATCCATGTGATAGTTCACAACATCTATAACTCCAGTTCTAGGGACCCAGCACCCATTCTGACCTCCCTAGGTACCGGGTATGCATAGGGTGTACATACATACATGCAAGCAAACACCCATACACACAAAATAAAGTAAATAAATCCAAAAACTCAATTTTTAAAAAAGGATGTAGTTATATAGGTACTGTGGATGTTTCTCGGTGATCAAACCCCTGCCTAGCATATGTGAGGTCCTGCGTTCAGTCCCCTACATTGCACACATCTCAAAATGATTTAGAAAGATATTGTATACAGGTAAAATAGAAGTATTACATATAGGCAGATTTATCTAAAGTAATAAGAAAGCTATCTATGCCTATATATAGATGTATAGTTAAAATAAGAAAAATCCTATGACTTCAATTAACAGACAAAATTTACAAAAGAAAACATTTTAGTCAACACTTGAAGATATCCAATGAGTCTTAAAATAGTTCCTGTGTTGTGAAGCTAGACACACACACACATACATGCACATGCACACACGCACACACGCATGCATGTGATCTCACTATGTAGACCAATCTGGCCTAGAACTCAGAGATCCACTGCCTCTGCCCCTGGAGTGCTGTGATTAAAGGTGCATGCCACCACTCCTGATCACACTGGGTAAGTTTGTCCAGCCCTGCCAGCCCCTTTCCCTTACTCACCACACTGGGAGTAAGTAGAAAGGAGTGTGTGACCCTGAAGGGGCTGGCGAAGCCTCGGGAAGCAGAGGCTCTGTTTGCTCCGCGTCTGAGTCTTCAGAGCTGTGGGAGTCTGTCTCCCTTCCTTGCGTGTGGTACATCTCCAGCTTAGTGTTCAGTGCATTCATTTCCTTATAAAAGCTCTGGGGAGAAAATTTAACAACACACAACTAAACATCCATGTACATTAGAGCGAGAGGCATGCTAAGGAGTGTGGCTGAGGCTTGATGGGGTGAGGACCATCTACCCAGGGACACTGATGAGCCAGCACCTCTGAATAGCAGGGTAATAACCCATCTGTTCATTGTTTCAGCCACACATTCACATTTCCCCCCACATCTAAGGTGTCAGGGAAGAAACTCAAAGATGAACTTATTTCTCTGGGTAAGAGAGACAGGAGAGGTCTGGGAGAGAGGTGTCATTTGCACTGAACCTTGCAGAATTCAGAACATGTAGACACAGAGGACAGACGACTAAGAGGTAAGAGGCAGAGGAGTGAAGTGAGACACACCAGAAACCATCAGGGTTCTTTTGGCCCAAGGCCTGAGGGGTGGAAAAGAAGACATGTGACCAGCCAGAGACCAGAATGAGGTGTAGTTTAGCTTTGTGAAAGAACTGCCAGGTTTAGCTAGAACCCAACTGACCTGCTTGGATAGGTGAACTTGGGGCATCTCACCTCTATCCGTTCAATGAGTTTCTCCTTTAATTCACGGGCTTCATTGCAAGCGTCCACCTAAAAAGACATCCACAGGTCTGAGTACACTGACAAGCATGTCTTTCTGGTTTATATATAATAAAATCTCTCATTTTTTGCACCACATACAAAGTGACTGTGCTGAGGTATTCATGTTCACTCAGTGGCAGCTTCCGTGACAGTGGATTTCTGGGTCTGAGGCTGCAGCACAGTGGTGGAATGCTAGCCTACCTCATACAGGACTCTGCACTCCGTGCTCCGCACCACAAAAGCAAATGAATGAAAACAGTGATGGAACAAACATGAGGCAAACTGTTTACGAATCAGGTCATGAACTGCATATTACAAGAAGAATAGCCAAGATCAACACGGGTTATTTTCAGTCCTTTGTAAGTATTAATCCCCCAGTATAGTGGTGCTTGCCTTTAATCCCAGCATACAGAGGGAGAGGCAAGTGAATCTCTGCAAGTTCAAGGCCAGCCAGGGCTGTGAGTGAGATTCTGTTTCAAAAATGAATAAATACATAAATGAATAAATAAATTTAGGGGCTGAGAAGTTGGCTCAGTCGATGAAGCATTTTCCTTGCAAGTATGAAGGTAAAAGTTCAGATGCCTGGACCCCACATAGGAGCTGGACAGGCATGGGAGCTGCCTGAGAGGCAGAGACAGGAGCATCTCAGAGCAAACTAGTTAGACTAGCCAGAACTAGAGCCCTCTGGATGAACGAGACACCCTGCCTCAAAATTAAGAGGAGAGCAATTGAGAAAAATGCCTGATACCAACTTCAGGCCTCATGCACTTGCATACACACGCACAGGCACCAGCACACACACTTGTGCCCATGCAAATATGTATGCACACACTCATGCATAGCACACACATATACATATAAATAAAAGTGTAAGTTTATACAACAGCCTCTAGTAAGCCATTCTTTCTGTTTGCTACACCTTTTATGCTCCTTAAAAATCTATGCTAGAGAGATGGCTCAGCAGTTAAGGACACTGGCTGCTCTTGCAGAGGACTCAGGCTCAGTTCTCAGCGCCCTCATGGTGGCTCACAACCACCTGTAACTCCAATTCCAGGAAAGCTAGCACCCTCTTCTGGCTTCCATGAGCATTGCATGTATGTGGTAGACAGACATACATCCTGGTAAAACCATCCGTACACATACTATTAAAAACAAAAGTCTTCCATCAAGATAGAAGCTGGTGAAAGAGTAGGTTTATGAGAAAATAAAGTATTTTTTAAAATAGGTTAAAAAAATTTTCTAAGGTATCAATGTAAGATCTCATCACATCAGCTTGAATATCTGGGCACTAGCTCAGCAGGAGTGACTTGTGGGATATGCCTTCTCCCTTTTGCTTCCCGAATCTCCAGCAGGCTGTCTAGGAGAGAATGAATAGTCTTGTTTTGATTATTGAAGGCGCACTGACAGGAGCAGGCAGAGGCTTTTTGTTCTTTCTTTTCTTAATTTTTTTTTTTTTTTTTTTGAGAAAGGCTCTCACATCTTCCAGGCTGGGCTCCAATTTTCTGTGCAACCAAGCATGAACTTGAATTCAGATCCTCCTGCCTTCACCTTCCAAGCGCTGGGATTACACATGTGTGCCACCAAGCCTGGTTTATCAGGAGCTGGTGGTTGAACCCTGGGCCCTGTGTGTGACAGTCACTGAGCCACAGCCGTCGCCCCAGGACTGGATTTCTGGAGGCTCAGTTTCTCATGGGGTAAATACTCATATACAAAATCCCAACTGTCCAAGAAAACAAGGCTAATAAACTCCAACATCAGTCTCAAGTTGTACAGCAGTGACCAAAGATGACATCTCCCTGGCACTGGAAATTCTGAGGAAAAGTGGCCTGGGAAAAGACAAGCTCAAGACGGGTGCATCTGACGACAACATTATTCAGTGTGGAAATCAATGTGATGTTTAGAAGACCATAAACACACAAAAGTGTTCACTGTGCTTATCTTTGAAGGGTCTAAGTCCTTCTTTTTTATTTTGTTTGTTTGTTGGAGACAAGGTCTCTTTACATAGCCCTGGCTGTCCTGAAACTAGCTTTGTAGATCAGGCTGGCCTCGAACTCACAAAGATCTGCCTGCCTCTGCCCCACCAAGTGCCAGAATTAAAAGCATGTGGCACCATAACCAGCTATTTTCCATTTTTATGTGACTTATTTTCATATTGTTTTAATTACCAAAATAAGTATGTGTTACTTGTTAGAAGAAAAAAAATCGTACATATGTGATACTCCATGTGATGTTAATATAAATGGGAAGGGAAGAGCAAAAGTGAATTTTTTTTCACTTTTTATCACATTTGTTTATTTGTAGTTGGCAGCACTCATGCCGTGGAACGTGTGTTGGAGTCAGAGGACAACACACAGGAGTCTCTTCTCTCCTCCTTTCATCGTATGGATTCCAGAGTTCAAACTCAAGTTGTCAGGTTTGGCAGCAAGCTGCTTCACCCCGAGTCCTCTTGCTGGCCTGAGAGTGGCTCTTTTTATCTGGAAGTAAGAGTGAGTCACTTGGGCTGGAGAGATGGCTCAGAGGTTAAGAACACTGACTGCTCTTCCAGAGGTCCTGAGTTCAATTCCCAGCAACCACATGGTGTCTTACAACCATCTGTAATGAGATCTGGTGCCCTCTTCTGGCCTGCAAGGACACATGCAGATAGAACACTGTATGCATAATAAATAAAAATAAATCTAAAAAAAAAAAAGAGTGAGTCACTTTGTTTTGTGTGTGTGTGTGTGTATGTGTGTGTGTGTGTGTAGCTATAGATTGGACCTAGATCCCTCGAACATGTCTCACAAAAGCTCTACTATTGAGCCACTTCATCTTGAAATCACAGGCTTGTTCTTCTGAAAACGAGCATAGTAACACTGAATCCCCTCCAAATGCTAACTTCTGAGTACCCTTCCTTTGACTTTTAAGTTCTATGCTTTCAAGGGCTGTTTTTCCTCCTGGATATAAAGATGCCTCATTACCTGGGCCAATTTGATGTTCATTTCTTTTAATTGCTTTCTAATTCCTATGATCTTCTCCTATAACATAAGGATAGAAACAATTTTTAGGAGAAACACATGCATGGTCCACCAATGTCAGATTTCATAGTTATTTCCCCCCCTTATAATATGTTGATTTATAAAAGCCAACATCAAATTATGTCAGTAAGATACAGCTGGTGGCGCAGGAGAAATGGCCCAGTGGTTCAAACACTGGCTTCTCTTGTAGAGGATCCAGATTTGATTCCCAGCACCTACATGGTGGCTCACAACCATCTGCAACTGCTGTTCCAGGGGATCTGATGCCCTCTTTGGGCCTCTGTGAACACTACATGAATGGGACACATACAGACAAGCAGACACATACACACAAAACTTTTTTTAAAGGTATGATTGGCCACACCCTATGCAAGTGAACCCCAAGCTAGGCACTGGGCTTGTCCAATACAAGTAACAGGAGCACTGGTCATCCTGAGCAGCCAGCAACCATCAGTAGCCCATGATCACATATGGGGTTATGTATTCACCCTCATTTAGTACCACATTAACTCATCACCAGTCACCAAAATCACTCGGTTTAATAAGGAGTTATACTATCAGGAGGGTGAGCATGGACTCCTGACCCTCTGCCTCCACCTCCCAGGTGCTGGGAGGACAGACTTCCAGGGTCATTTTTTAACTGCCTCCTTCCTTCCCTCTTCAGCTCCAGCAACTGCCCGCCATTCCTCTGTTCCCATGGTTTTGCCTTTTTGTTACATGACTGGATCTTGAAGTCTGAAGCCATCTGAGCTGGCACCTTTCAAATAGCCTGCTGTGTCTGAGATCACTCATGCAGCTGGGAGATTCAGATATTCAGTCCTGTTTATTTCAGGATGGTATTCCCTTGTGCACACAAGATATGGCTTATCAGTCTATCGATTGGAGGGCATTTGGACGGCTTCTGGTTCTTAAGTTCATGTGTGGCATTTGTTATGCTTTGCTTTTAGCATGTACACAAAATTGCATAGCTCCAGCACAGTTTCATACAAATGTGTGACACCTTCTCCTTTCCAATTATCTCAAGATCCCCTCTTCAGACACAAGTCTGTCTCCCTGAGTGTGGTGGCTCGCAATACCGGGGAGACTGATGCAGCTGCCTTGCTGAGAGTTCAAGGTCAGCACAAACTGACAAGGTTAGTGTGGAATATTCCTTTATACTGTGTGGATATATATCATTGTGATTGGTTTAATAAAGAAGCTGACTGGCCAATAGCTGCACAGAATAAGATTAGGCGGGAAAATCAGACTAAGGACACTGGGAAGAAGAAGAGGGAGTCAGAGGAGTCACCATCCAGCTATGCAGAGGAAACAGGAGCTACAAGATGAAAGAGAGGTAAAGCCATGTAGCAGAATGTAGATTAATAGAAACCGGTTAATTTAAAATGTAAGAGTTAGCTAGTAACAAGCCTGAGCTATAGACCAAGCATTTATCATTAATATTAAGTCCTGTGTGTTTATTTTGGAGCTAGTAGTTGAGACAGGAAAACTCTGCCTACAGGTTAGTCTACATAATGAGTCCCAGATCAACCTATGTTTAAGAGAAGAGCCTTGTCTCAAAACAAAACAATAACAATTTACAACTAGATCAGGGAGATGGCTCAGCAGGTAAAAGTAACAACCTGACTTACATCTCTGGGCCCCACAAGGTAGAAAGAGAAAACCTGGCAAGTTGTCTCTGACCTCTATTTATGCACACACACACACACATGCACATACTTGCATGCATCCACACATGTACTCACATATACACACATGCACGCATACATACAGGCACACATGAACAAATACATATATGCTCAATGCATGCACACACAGAAACATACAATAAATACATAACTACAATAAAAAATAAAAATAAACATCAAAGGAAAAAGAACTTTCTCTGAGAAGTATCTCCAAGAACATAAAGAGATAAAGAAATAAGATGCTTTGGAAATTTGGAAATAACACAAGAACATATCAAGAAGTCATCCAAGGCCACATAGTCAGCTCTTGATTTCTAAGGACACAGTTAACAAATTCCCATTTCCTAGATGTTTTCTCTGAACTAGCAGGGCTGAGATTCTGAGATTCGGGCAGACAGGTCTCCTTAAGGCCTGTGTCCTCATGAAGAGCGCATCAAGACTATGAGGAGGGAAGCTGAGTGGAGTTCAGGATTCTGATCATCAAACAAGGGAATCGGTGTCCTCTGGAGGAAGGGGCCTGGCAGTCTGTGATGGAAGCATGTTTTCCCTCTAGCTTTGATCTGTTTGGAGGGAGGTGGAGGCTCAAGTCTGAACCCAGCTTACCTCAATGTTTGTTTCCTGATCAGGGTCCTCCAAATGTTCAGACTGGTTTTCCAGGGATATCACCTCAGTTAACAGGCTACAAACAGATGAAGAAACGGACTAAGTCCCGTGAGTTGAGAAAACAATCATCCAACGTGGGAGAGATTTCCGATCTTTCAAAAGTGAAGTGCTGTTCTACATAGAAGGGCACAAGGGGATGTGAGGGTCAGCTTCTTGAGAGAGGCTATTGAAGGTGTGGAAAGAAAAGGTACAAGCTGGGAAAGAGCTGTTTCTCCAGTGCTGGGATTGGACCTAGGGACTTGTGCAGAGAGGCACTGAGCTGTAGCCACAGCCTGGACAGTGACGTTTGAAAATCCAAATTCTGAGTATCTGGACTTTCATCCAGACTATATCACGAACCTTCAACTCAGCAACATGTTGGGTGTGGTGGTGCACACCTAATCCCACTGAGGAGATGGAGGCAGAAGGATCAGGAGTGCCAAGCTAGCTTGGGCTACATGAGACACAGTCTTAAAACAAACACAAGGAAAGAAGAAAATAATGGATTTTGTGATGGATCAAGGTGTGTCCTCACAGTGCTGGTTTCATAACTACATGCATTTGTGAAACTCACAGGACCTTACATTAAAAAACACAATTGTCATGTAATATAATTATACTCTAATTTAAAAGAGAAAATACATTTGTGTGGGATTTGGATCCTTTTTAATGCTTTGGAGGACAGGAAGGTCCACCTGGATGGGGTGTGTATGAACAGACACTTTATGGCAGGTAAATAGCTAGGAATGCAGTGTCTTTGTGCTAGGAAAGAGGGTGGGACATGGTAGGGAAACTCAAGTCTTCAGACACGTATCTTCAGCAAGAGCTTCTGTTTGCTCATCATTGACTGTGTACCAGCCTCAAAACAAGCCAGTGATGAGGGTACCATTTTATATCTGAGGAAAGGCAAGTCCTTAGAAAGTCTGATTGATTCACCCAATAAATGGGCATCAGGATTCAAACTCAGTCTCTCTAATGCAGGTGTAGCTCAGTTAGTGGAGTGTTTGCCTAAGACCTGGGTTCAAATCCCAGCATAACACAGGCTGTGGTAGCATATTCCATAATTGGGAAGTGGAGGCAGGAGTAGTAGCTCAAAATTATGCTCAGGTATACAGAACTTGGGGTTAGCCTGGGCTACATGAGACCCTGCAGGGCCCAGGAGAGATGACTCAACAGTTAAAGGCCATATTGCTTTCTCAGGATCCACATGGAGGCTCACAGATGCCTGTGACTCAAGCTCCAGAGGATCTGATGCTTCTGGCCTCCTGGGCACCTGTGCTTACATGCATGTACCCACATGCATAATACACACATAGGTAAAAATGATAAAAAAATAAGTTGAGAGAGAGAGAGAGAGAGAGAGAGAGAGAGAGAGAGAGAGAGAGCACACCCACTGGGTACCTGTGTGCATCTCTTTGATAAATAACTCAGTTTTAAATAAAGAGTGTGTGGGAGAAATCATTGAGAGGGAGAGACTCATAGAGCTCTGATGTAAGCCTGGGATGTTGACTTCCAGCCCTGAGTCTCTGCTTCTTGCCCTGAGGCTTCACTGATGTGCCCACAATGTTCTGAGCTTTAAAGCTATGAGGCATCCCACTGTTTTCCCGCCAACCCCAATAGCCAGTGTTTACCTCTTCACTGTGCTTTCTGTATTGTTTATCTTTTGTATAATGCCATTGATCTTCTCCAACCAGTCAACGTGGTCAGCTCCAAGTTCTTTCATTTGTAGACCCATCTTTGCATTCCAGGAGCTCAGCTTGAGGATTGAGCTCTCTGGGGTCCTGCAGAAACAGAATCTGATCACTGGAAGGTAGGAAGTGGAAAACACTTCACACAGCTCTGAACGCTCTTCCTTTGACTGACAAGCTGATCTATGTATGTTTCCCAGGACAAAAATGGGCCAGGTGGCCATTTATTTATCTGTATAAACAGGTCTTTAAAAACCTGGATAAAGGAAATAATCCTGCAAAATATGTATGTGTGTTACTGAGACTCAAACCAAGGACCTCACACCAAGTAAGCACCCTACCACAGAGTTATATGCCCAGCTCTTAAAAGTTTTACACGGGGCTAGAGAATTGGCTCAACTGGTTTCAAGTACTTGTTGCTCTTGCATAGAACCTGGGTTTGATTCCTAGCACCCATAGGGTGGTTCATAACCATCCATAATTCCAGGGACAGAGGAGCTGATAACCTCTTCTGACTTTTTCAGGGACACATGCAGTGAACATATATACAAGATGCAGGCAAAACATTCATACACATACTTTAAAAAAATGTATTTTTCTCAGTGCTAAGGATTGAACCCAGGGCCTCACACACACTAAGCAAGTACTCTACTACTGAGCTATTGCCATAGCCCTAAAAATAGATGCATTTGAAATCTCCCTCTATGTAATGAATGTTAGGTTAGGATAGTGGCAGGGGAGGAGAAGTGTGCAACAGGAGGTGACACACAAGGGCTTGGTGGCAGGCTTTTAATGATTCTTGGGATGATTTTCACATGCAAGCAGTTATCTGAGACTTTTAAGATGTGCATCAATTCTCAGCTCCAAATCCAAGGACACTCAAAAGGCCTGGTGGCTCTGCCAGTATCTTCAGCTCAGGACTGGCTGACTCTTCAGTCTCGCTGGGCAGGGTCAGCCCATCCCTGTGCACATGGATGCTGCATGGCTCAACAGGCTTTCTCTGAATTCCTTACCAAGCTCCATTGTCTCCCCCTCATCACTCAGCACTCCCCCACCAGGTCATATCAAAGCTTACGGTGCAGGGGTGCTCTTCTCTGAAAACTGTGACAGTGATACTTGAGGGTCTTCACAAACAAGAGTTACTTCTTGCTCATCCGGATTGCTCGGTGGGTCCTGGCTGTGCCTGGATTCCTGCTCCAACCTATCCTGCATGAGCCGATGACGGAAGAAAAGTAGAACAAATGGGTAATCGTGAGAGATCCTGGCTCCTTCAGCCCTTCCTGACACAGCCTGTCGAGGCCCCCTGCCTTCTAGTGCACGGATGAGATAGGGAGACAAGGCCTCTGTCTGGCTTGCAGCAGGCAGGGCACAAGATAGGGAGACAAGTCCTCTGACGTGCAGCAGGCTGGGGTAGGCTTCCCAGCACCAGCCTCCTCGGAAGAGTTGTTTTTAGGGTGAACAATAGAAATGCACCCAATCATGAACTCCAAAACTTGACTCAAATGACACAGCTCTTCTAGTCTCTTCAAAAACTCAACACCAGACAGGCAGGAGTGCACATCTATACCCCTGGCCCTCAGGAGGCTAGGGTAGGAGATTGCCATGAGTATGAGGCCTGTCTGGCTTACACAGTGAGTCCTGGGCCAGCCTAGGCCACATAGTGAGTTATAGGCCAGCCTGGGCTGCATAACAAGGCCACAACAAAACAAGGGTGGGAGCCCTAAATATCACAAAAGGCCAAGTACAAGTGTTTCATATTCAGCCAATCTACTGAGCTATGAATACTAAGTGCACAGCATAGATCTTGTTCCAATGTTAGTTAAAAAAGAAAAATACAGCTCTAGGACCTAGGTTCAGTTCTCAGCTCACAATCACCTGTGACTCCAGTTCCAGGGAATCTGATGCCCTCTATTGGCCTCTGAGGGCACCAGGAATGCACATGATGCACAGACATACATGTAGGAAAAACACTTACACATATAAAATACACAAATGAATCTTTAAAAATGACATAGCTCTAAGAACATTTGAGGCATAATTGAGGAAACTGGAATATTGAGAGAATGAGAAGATTAGACTCATCTATGTGTCAAACTGCTAATTTCTTTAGATGTGCTGACAGTATTTTGGATACATAGAAGAAAATCTTTATTTTTAGAGATGCTTTCTGAAGGCAACAGGGACAAGTTGTTATGTTTGTCCTACTTTTAAATGGCTTAGTAAAGTGCATCTATTTATACACACAAAGATAAAGCGAATGCTGTGAATGCTAACAATTTTAAGGTGCAGCTGTAAGAACATGCCTGACCATTGTTCTGTGCTTCTATGATCTCTTGTTATTTATCTTATGGCAAAGGGTTTGAGAGAAATAGCCTGCTCTGTTGTATTTAGTCCATAGAATTCCTCCCTTCCTCTCTCTCTCTCTCTCTCTCTCTCTCTCTCTCTCTCTCTCTCTCTCTCCCTTGCTTTGTTTTTTTTTTCTTAAAAAATCTGTAACACAGATCTTAAAAGGTCTTATTAATAAAAACAAACCCAGAACCAGGTATTGGGGTGAATGCTGGAAGATCAGAGAGACAGAACAAGTCACAGCTAACCTCACCTCGCCTCAATAACTTCTCAGCTGATCCTGTTTCCTTAAACTGGAAGCCTCTGAGTCCTCATCCAAATGGATCTCAGCTGAACTGCTGCTAAAAGCTAAAAGCTTAAAAAGCCTCTAATTCCTGGTCCTTAGCCTTATATAACTTTCTGTTTCCTGCTATCACTTCCTGGGATTAAAGGCATGTGTCTTTCCCAAGCAAGACCTGAGATCTCAAGTGCTGGGATTAAAGGTGTGAGCCACCATGCCTTGCTGTTTCCAGTGTGGCCTTGAACTCACAGAGATCCAGATGGATCTCTGCATCTGGAATGCTAGGATTAAAGGTGTGTGTGCCACCGTTTTCTGGCTTCTATGTCTATCTAGTGACTGTTCTGTTCTCCGATCCCAGAAAAGTTTATTAGGGTGCACAACATATTGGGGGACACAATATCACCACAATATTCTAAAGTCATTCTTTGGCATTTCAACACTACACATGCAAAAATGACCAAAAAATGACAGCAACTTACTGTAGAGCACCTCTTTTTTTTTTTTTAACTTTACCTTACTGTAATATAGTTCTTTGAGGAAGTTTTAAGCAAAACTCCTGTGCTTTAATAAAACAAGTTTTAAACTGGAAAGAGAAAAGCTTGGGGTAGGCAGAACAGAGGTGTTCCTCACCAAGATACCCGCGTAAACCCCAGCCGAGGCCACTGCACACACCTCAGCGCTCTTCAGAAAGCAGTCTGTATCCTCAAGGAGACTTGAGGGGGCACAGGCAGGTTGGAAATGCTCTCAGCCTTCGTACAGATGGCTCACTAACGTTCATGTAACACAGTGGATTAACTGCTGGCACCAGGAACAGACACCCGTGTCCCAACACGGTACATGCCACCTTATTTGGACAAAAGTCTTTGTAAACTTTGTCACTGAGTTAAAAGATCTTGCAATCGGGTCGTCACAGATTATCTGGGCAGCTCCCAAATCCAGCGAGAAGGCTCCCATGTGAGACAGAGGAGAAGGCATGGCTGTGGACAGGTGCAGGGAGATGGGGACAGAGCCAGCAGTGAGCAGGCACAGCCAGTGAAAGCCTAGACGCACCAGAAGCAGGAAGAGGAGGGATTCCCCCTGGAGATGGAATCAAGGCCAAATGAATGAATTCTGTTGGAAGACATTCAGGCAGGGGATGATTTTACACATAACATCTGCTCTAAGGTGGCCTATGCCAGTGATAACTGATCCTCACAGACACAAATGACTTAACGCACAGGGGGCCGTGGGAAAGTTAGGAAGACCCTGTGTGTGGACAGCAGTGTCTGGGGAACAGTGCCATCCCTGCCTCTGTCCTCGGTTGCAGTGTTACACCTATGAAGAGGAAAGCCTTGGGCATGTTCTTCCTGCTTTGAGACGCAGGTGAGGTCATTTCTTTACCTGCTACGACATTTATGTCTCTCTGACTCCTTTTTCTTTTTGGTCTGCTTGTGTTTGGGTCTATTGTACCCAAGGCTGACCTTGAGCTCATTATTCTCCTATGTTCACCGCCCAAAGACTGGGATTACAAGCATATACCATCGGGCCCAGCTTAGCTTACCCATATTTTAGTGTCCATCTTGTGAAGGAAATCAGTCTGTAGGTTTTTTGAAAATTTGTCTTTTTCCTCTGGTCTGTCCGAGGTGTGCTCCATTTTGACAATTTCCCTTAGCAATTGCAGACGACACAAAGCAGACAGAGGTTGTTACTGCATCATGGGAGGCTGGCCTGGTCCTCTGTTCTACACACTTTTAATGGAGACCTGTGAGACACTCCCCAGCCCCAGGGAACATCTGCTACCCTCGTACTGACTTCGTCCTGGTGAATAATGTCATATTTAGTGCATTTTGCAGAAGAGAAATAGAGCTGCATAAATATTTGTTGGCTGAATCCATAAATTTTTTATCAGTGAGATTCCAAGTTCCAAATTGCTGCTATTTGTATTTACATGTGTGGGAAAGATAAACAGTAAAGAAACAGGTAAGAGTGAAGCCTCAAAAACACAGGTTCCAGAGGGTGGGTAGGCAGAGAGACCATTGCCTTGATTTATCCATCGATACAGACTGTGCCTTGAAATGTGAGCCAAGATAAACCCTCTCTGCCATGGATTGCTTTTGTTGTTGTTGTTGTTATTTAACTACAGCAATGGGAGAAGAAACTAAGACATACTGGTTGCCTTTCTAGTTGCCGTGACCAATTCCTGAGAAGGAACAGTAAAGGGAACAGTCCGCCATGGTGAAGAGGGTACGGGGGAGGTAGCTTATGCCTGCTCACATCCAGTGGGGAAGCAGAGATCAGCAGGAAAAGGACCCAGCCTCTAAAGCTCACTCCCCAGCAACCCACTTCCTCCAGCTGGGTCTCACAGAGATCCCACAGCCTCCCAAAACAGCACCAAATGTTGGGACCAAGTGTTCAAACACATGAAGCCACCTTTAAACCACAACAGCTTTAAATATTTAGTACACCTACAATGTTCTTAATTCTTTACTCGTTATTCTTCCATAGAGGGTATGATAAGCATGCAAGTTTCTACAGGTCTGTACAAAAGTACCTTTATATACTTCCTTCTGAAGTTCCTTTGTAATAACCTATTCGAAGTCCATTTCATATTAGTACACAAGGACTGCTTTATATGCAGGATTCTGTGTTGGGGTAGTATGATCACTTTTTTATTTGGTGTGTGTGTGTGTGTATCCATGTTGTGTACATGTGTGTGTGCAAAGGCCAGAGATCAACATGGATGTCTTCCTCTATTACTCATCTTATTGTTTGAGTCAGGGTCTCTCCTGAACCTGGAACTCACTGTTTTGGCTTCGCTGGCAGGCAAGGCAAACTCCTGGGTTCCCCCAGTCTCTGTCTCCCAGCACGGGCTTAGAGGCAAGCGCTGTCACACTCTATATGGCTCTTCATGCTTGTGTGACAAGCACTTTACCAACTGAACGGTCCCAGTAGCACCCCAGGAAAATAATGTTAGAAGCAGTGCTGTAATGGACGTCTTCCTGTCTGTGTGTGTGTGTGTGTGCGCACAGGGACAGGCAGTTTGTGTGTGTGTGTGTGTGTGTGTGTGTGTGTGTGCTGTGTGTGTGCCAGCGCAGGGACAGGCAGTTCGTGTGTGTGTGTGTGTGTGTGTGTGTGTGTGTGTGTGTGTGTGTGTGCTGTGTGTGCTGTGTGTGTGCCAGCACAGGGACAGGCAGTTCGTGTGTGTGTGTGTGTGTGTGTGTGTGTGTGTGTGTGTGTGTGTACACACCAGCGCAGGGACAGGCAGTTCCTCCCTGTGTGTTCACAGCCCAGTTCTCTTCTCTCCTGTGTAGCAAAGTCTTAGAGCCCTTCGCCCATCTCCTATTAAGCTGTTATTATTTTACTAAACTGCATATATATGACACATATACACATTTTAAAAAAAAGAATCACAACAACCTTACAATGTATGTCTTTAGTAGGTAATTCCATGTCTGTGGACCCTGAGCCCAGAAATGGGCTGGGGACACTTCACACCTACTTTGTGCTGGTGGATTGAAGATGTCCCCATAGTCTCAGACATTTGGCAACTTGGTCCCTAATTGATGGTGCTGTTTGGGAGATTTAGGAGTGTGGCCTCATTGGCGGAAGTGTGTAGCTGGAGGTGGGCTTTGAGAGTTCAATACTCCTGCCATTTCCAGGTTGTTGTCCCCACTTTGTGCTTGTAGTCCAAGATGCGTCTGCCGCCTGCTGCCTCTGCTCCACTCCGTGGACTCACCCTCTGGAACTGTGAGCCCAATAAACTCCTTCTTCTATAAATGGCCTTGGTCATGGTGCTTTGTCACAGAGAGAAGAGTAACGAATACTCAGACTTAGGAAAGGACCCTGGCATCCTTACATTTATGGAAATTATCCTTAATCCCAGCAATTGGGAGGCAAAGGCAAGCAGATCTCTCTGAATCCAAAGCCAGCTTGGCCTACTTAATGAGTTCCAGACCAGCCAGGGCTACACAGTGAGACACTATCTCAAATATAATCAACAGCAACAAGAGCTACCCATTGGCCTAGTTAAGGGCCCAATTCCATCCTCACTGGTAAATGCATGATTATGTAACTAATGTACTGTTAATATGCATTCTAAATGGCTGCAACTATCGATAAGGCAGCCATGAAGTAATCAACATGAAACAACCAACTTCCCAAATGGAAATCCAAGTCTTGCCAGTTCTGCCTGATGAGGCCTCATTCTGGTCATACTTTGGTAGATATTTATGAGTTAAAATTAGATGAATTGGAGAAGAAAACATCCACTCTGACCCTGAACTTGAAATCTCTCATTATCTGCCTCCTGCTGGCCTCAGGAAGTCTCTAGGCAGGTCCCCAGAAGTGGCTCCCGTGAGCTCAGCCCTGACTTACTTCACACCTTCAGTCACACTGACATTTTGGAGAAAGTCACTGTTCTTCTCAGTCAGTTGTTCCTTGGCAACTGTCCTCATCTGCAGGGACATCTCACTACTGAGGGCTGCGGGTGTGACAGCCATTTCTTCAGCGCTACAGGGACAATGACGTGAGTGCTGTCAGCAAGAGCAGCAGAGTCCTCTCCCATGTGGCTATTCTGTCTCCCACCCCGCCACACTGGCTGTCCATTCTAAGAGACCCCAAAGCAAGCTCCTGAGAGTCCCTGTTCCAGTGCACAGAGGAAGGATTGTTCCCAAGGGTGCCACTCATGTCAAAGTCTGTAGATCACCCTTGAATAGGGACATCACAGAGAAACGCATAACCACCATTATCGGGGCAGAACTCTATGCTTATAAGTTATTTCTGATTATGTAATATACACATTGCAAAAACTAGAAAAGAGAATATAAAATCACTAGTATTTCAGGTCCAAATAACCAGAGACGGTCTCCTCCAGAGACTTGACCACTAAGGCAATTTCCGCCTATCACTTTCTGTCTCTGGACCTGGTATTTGCTTGGTGTTTCCCGATGCTGACAACTGTGTCGTTTCCAGTTCCTCACTAGCATGATGTAGTAATGAGCATCTTCATTAAGCATGGCCAGTGTACCCCTAGCTACTCAGGCCACTTTCCTAGAACTGGGATCATTAGATCAAAGTTAGTATCATACAGAGTCTTCAGGATTTAGAGAAATATTTCTAAATTGAACTTTAAAACAGAAAATGTTTGTATGGAAGGCTGTGAGCAGAACCCAAATCCTTCATGCTGTGGAATGTTCTGTATATTCTGAATGTGTTACTCTGATTGGTTAATAAATAACGTGCTGATTGGCTAGTAGCCAGGCAGGAAGTATAGGTGGGACAAAGAGAGAGAAGAAGTCTGGGAAGTGGAAAGCTGAGTCAGGAGATGCTGCCGCCGCCATGAGAAGCAGGATGTAAAGTACAGGTAAGCCACGAGCCACGTGGCAAGGTATAGATTTATAGAAATGGGTTAATTTAAGATATAAAAACTAGATAGCAAGAAGCCTGAGTCACACGGCCATACAGTTTATAAGTAATATAAGCATCTGTGTGTTTACTTGGGTCTGAGGGCCACGGGAGCCAGGCAGGAACAGGATAACTTCAGCTACACCGTCATAAGAGCAGCAGGTGCTAACAGCCCAGCCATTTCTCCAGTTCCTACTCCCAGACTGAACTTCTTCTTTTTTTTTTTTTTTTAAAGATTTATTTATTTATTATGTATATCGTGTTCTGTCTGCACGTGTGCCTGCACACCAGAAGAGGGCACCAGATCTCATTACAGATGGTTGTGAACCACCATGTGGTTGCTGGGAATTGAACTCAGGACCTCTGGAAGAGCAGTCAGTGTTCTTAACCTCTGAGTCATCTCTCCAACCCCCAGACTGAACTTCTAAAGGGTCGACCAACATATACCACCGGCAGCTGTGTGTGAGCCCAGCCCTTCACTCCAGCCAGGTGAGCTCACTGGAGATCAGAGAATCATGGGAAGGGAACGGTTCAAGTACTTTAGCAGTCAAGACAACAAAGGGAAAAGAAATGCAAAAAAGGTACAGGTGGTTCATATCTAGAGTCCCAACACTTGGGAGACTGCGACAGGGGGATTACCATCAGTTTGAGGCCAGTTCAGACTACATAGTGAGTTCCAGGCCAGTCAGGGCTACAACATGAGATCTTGTCTCAAAATAAACAACCAATGATCTGCAAAACAAACAGGTAGAGAAGGGTGAGACAGAAACACATGTGAAAAGCTACAAGGAAGTGATGTGGAGACGGCTCTGTTGGTACAGAGACAGGGAGATCTCTGGGTCTTGCTGGCCACACAACCTAGCCTAATGAATCCAGAGCTCCAGATCAGTGAGAAACTCTGTCTCAAAAAAAAAACGTGGGGACCATTGTCTTAGTTAGGGTTTCAATTGCTGTGAAGAGACACCATGACCACAGCAACTCTTATAAAGGAAAACATTTAATTGGGGTGGCTTACATTTTTAGAGGTTTAGTCCATTATCATCATGGTGTAGCATGGTGGTGTGCAGGCAGACATGGTGCTGGAGAGGTAGCTGAGTGTCCTACATCTTGGCTTGCAAGCAACAGGAAGTGGTCTGTCTTACCGGCCTTGGCTTGAGCCTATATGAGACCTCAAAGCCCATCTCCACAATGGCACACTTCTTCCAACAAGACCACACCTACTCCAACAAGGCCACACCTCCTAATAGTGCCACTCCCTTTGTGGGCCATTTTCTTTCAAACCACCACAGCCATCAAGAGGGCTCCACAGATAAGGGACTTGCCGCCCAGCCTGATGACCTGAGTCAATCCCCAGAACCCACATGTTTGAAGGAGAGAACTGATTCCTACAAGTGATCCTTTGCCCTCCACATGCACACCAGAGAAAATGTACATATACATAAATATTAATGATTTTTAAAGAACTAAAAACAAACACACATCTGCACACCCATATGTGCACACACAGAGAAAAGGGGAGGTTTCTTTAGCTTCACATAACACAGCAGTAGAGATAGTAATACTGATTACACACTTGAAGTGCTTTTGGTTAGTTAGGCACATTCAGCACATTATTTTATTCAATCCTTACAACCACCCTGGGGCAGTCAGCAAGGTAGGTCTTAACTAGTTCTATTTTTTAAATCAGGAAACAGAGTCAGCAATGACCCATGATTTGCCCAAAGTTTCATCGCTAAGATGTCGTAGAAGCAAGATTTAAACTTTCAATTTAACCACTTCACAAATGTCTGTGAACATAAGCCTGGTGTCCATTCTCCTTTCATAGGTTTGACATCAGTCTGCTGACCATTGTCTTAGTTAGGTTAAGACAATGAGGCAGCCCATCTTCTGAAGCTAACTTCTAAGTCTCCATATGGTGGGAAGAAGCTCAGCACCCTGAGAATGGCCCACAACAGCAGCTCATGAGCTCCGTGCTTGCTGAACACACAAAACCTCCGCCCTCCCCAGCCTCACTGGATAAGGTCTTCATTTCAGCAAGACCCTGGTGGTTCCCAGACACAGGAAAGTTTGGAAGCACCCATTCTTATTGAAAGCACTCCCTCTTCTCACTGTACCCCATCCTTTGTTTTTACCGTTGACTTCCAGGGCTGTTTGGAATTAATCAATGAGTGTGAACCTTTCCTCCTTTCTCCACATCCCACAAAAAAATTTAGGATTATGACTTTGGGAAAAAAATGTGTTTTAGTCAAAAGGAACTGATCAACAACTTTAGAAGACAGTTGACTCGTGGGGAATTGATTCACTAGCCCACCCCCCAACCCTAATTACCCTCTTCAGAGCCCGCTTGCTGGATAATTTGGCATCTCAGAAATTCACCAAGCATGACTTGAATAATCAGGGATCTGATGAAACAGCCCAGCCATGAAACTGCATGGAGTGGCCCTCCCAATCTTGTCATCATGTGTACCTCAGAGTCCTAGGAGGCAGCACTTTGTTTCCCGGGGCTGTTTGGTAGAGCCTGAGTTCCCCAGCACCCGAGGCAGAGAGGCCTTACAGCGTGGTCCACACTTGGACAGGAAAGCTTGCAGTTGGGCCTGCTCCCTCCGACATTCTACTTGGAACCCAGCATGAAAAACTCCTAACTCCCTCTCCTGAGAGCAAAGACAGCAGTGTCCGGCCTGTCTCTAACCTGCACGGCCAGCTTGCCTCAGCCTCCCGGTTTCTCTTCTAGGGCTAGAGCCGTCTGCCATCCTGCCATCTCCTCATCCATCAACTGGCCTCCGACACACAGTGACCTGGGATGCTCTCTGACCTCAGCTTCTTCCACAACACCCTTCAACTCTAGTCTCACTTCCCACTGTCCTTTTCCTGTGGAGCCTTTGACTTCCTCACAGGAGCTCAAACCTTCCGCCTGGACAACCGAGCTACAGCTCTTCACTCAGCAGAATGGTGGGCCACGCAAGCCATGGTTTCAAGCTATGGTTCTGTCCCCTCCTGTCCCTCAAAGCCCACACTTCCTCTTACTACACACTTGGAAAACACACTTCGCTTTCCCAGGATTTCAGTGCCAAGTTTACACTTCCCTGTCTCTTCCAGCCATCATTTACGGGAAGCTGAGTACTGACCTCATGTCTTTACACCTGTCAACGCCTAAGCCTTTTCTCCTCACCTACCCAAATCGTCTAGCGGATGGAGATGAAGGTGGAATGGTTTATACGCCTTACATTTGAGTTCACATCCATGTTTGAAGCCTGGTTTTGCCACGTGTCTGCTGTTTTGTTTGGGGCCAGAGTTAATTACTTTGTCTGGAAGCAGGGTTTGATAATGGCTACCTAACTGACATATCAAGAGGGGTAAAGTGATGATTGGGAAGGCACTGAGCTGGGCAGTTGCTGGAACGGCTATTGGCCATTCAGATCTTTATTACACCATCAGGTGTTTTAGGCAGGCACAATAGCACCGCTTCACAGAGTTAAACAAATGCAACATAAACAAAATAACACACTTAAAATAATATTTTACAACACTCCAGTCTTTAGGTTCCTACTCATTTCACAACTATGCCCTTGTGGTCCCAGGAAAAGAAATTCAATCACCACCATAATAGTGAATACTTTTTGAATGTTCCAATATGCCAGATATTCTTGTATGTATTTTACATATATAAGCTAATTTTTAAAACAGTTAAACAGGGGAAGGATTCATATCCAAACCCAGATAGTCTGGCCTCAAGGACCATGCCCTTAAGCACCACTGTACTGTAGCCACTCTTCATACTGAGATCTCATGATGATGGTGGTGGTGGTGATGGTGACTTAGATTTTTTTGGAAACAGGTTCTCACACAGCCCAGGCTGGCCTCAAATTCAATATTTAGCCAAGGCTGGCTCTGAATCCCTGAGCCTCCTGCCTCTGTCTTTTAAGGCTATTATTACAGATGTGCACCACCACAACCAGCAAATATAATTTCCTTATTTTTGTTCTGTTTTTCTGAATAAGAGTCCTGCTTTATAGTTCAGAATGACCTTGAACTCATGGCAATCCTCCTGCCTCAACCTCTTAAGCATTGAATTGCAGGCATGAGCCACCACACTCAGTTTCTCACTGTTACTCAGCAAAACTTTTTGGCATCTCTTGTTGACTCCCAAGCATGTGACCCCCAGCAGCTGGTTTCTGTCCTGCTGGGCCTGGCTCCAAGTCGCTACTGACTCCCTCTGTGATCCACTGGTAGGCTATGGCACTGATCAAGGCCAGCTGATGACTCTCCGCTACCAAACAACACCTTTGAGGCTTTCCTCCATTCAAAACATGAGTGTTTCCCCTCTTCCTTTCCCACGTCCTTCCCACCTCAGAGAAGGAACTGTCCATACTCCCACACAAGGATACCTTTAGACAGACCCTGGATTTGGGGGATTCTGGTGCTTTAATAATTATATCTCAACATTAGAAATTCTGCTCTGGCATCCTACTGGATGGATGTGGGTGGACTGTGGACCACCACGGCACAGAGAAGTGCCAGAGGGGCCCTGAGAAGCGAAAGCCTGACCACCGGAAAGAATGGGTTCTCCCCCCACATCTGGGGAGCCCCTGATTTCATCCCTTTATTAAACAAGGTCACTGTTTTTAAGAAAACTGCGTTCAGAAAAAGGTATAATGGAGAACGGGGAGATTGTCCCATCCTGAATGTTAGGAGAGAGCCAAGACGTGGAAGTTTCCTTACACATTCAACTCTGAGAAGAGCCACGCCAGGGTCAGAGCTATAGAAATTTCTAGCACATAGGAGAAAAATCAGGGCAAATAGTGCCTACAGCACCACATATTTAGGAATGAAACCTCAGCTGAAGTTCCCCCATGACTTTCATTACTATTTAAGTTGAAGTGATAACTGACTTACAAATGAGAAGGATTGTGGGCGCTGAGTGATTGGAGGCAGTCTGCTGGTGGGCTGCCTATCCGTGGTTCTGGTGGCAGGTGTGATCTCTTGTCCATTAGGCAGTCTCTACCTAAGTTTACCTATCCAGTTTTCTGACTGGCATGGCCTGCTCCTGGACAGCAGAAGTCCACCAGAGTTGGGGCCAGGGGCACAGCAGTAGGAGGGGGAGGTGGTAGGACATGGGGAGGGGCGGTGGGGTGGGTCTTTGGGACCTGATCTGGGGGGTGGAGCAGTTCACCTGTCAGGCAGGTCACACACCTGTTCTGACTTGTGTGGCCTGCCGTGACTCAACTTTTAAAAGTTCATACTACTACAATGTTGTCCCTGAAATACTGTAGTGTAACTGTTTCTTCAAGGCTGGAAACAATTATTGTCCTCTTGTATCAAAGCAGCTGTAAGCAAACGGGACCTTCAAGAGATGGGGCCTTTAAACTTTCCTTTGCAGAGGGAGAGGAGGATCACAGGCCCTCGTGAGATTCTCCCTGAGGTTATATAAAAGACGGGCAGTTGGTTTTGGTTTGGCTCTTTGTAAAGGTACAGCTTTAGGTGAGCTGCATGTGGGGGGTACAAGACTTCTTGGTGGTGCAGCTGCCTGAGAATTGCCCATGCTCCTAAAGTAACATGCATGCGTTCACTGGTTCACCAAGACATACTTGGATGGAATCCTCTTGGTCTGCTGGTGCCCTCTTTATCTGGCATGAGTAGACATGGGTATCTAGATTTCCCTGGGGAAAGTCACACAGCAAATACCATGTGGTCTCCTGTCTCTTTCTTTCTCATTTGCCTCATACTGTGAAGGCTCCTGTTTCTAAGACCCAGACCTGTCCACACATCTACTGTCTGGATCCACAGATAGATGCATAGATAGTATGATGGCTATTTCTCTTCATTGCCACTTCATGAGGCTTAGAATCACCATGGAAACACATGTCTGTGTGTGTCTCTGAGGGTACTTCCAGAAAGGCTTAGCTGAAGAAAGCTCATCCTGTGTGTTGGTGACACTGTCCTATGGGCTAAGGACCGAATAAAAAGAAGCAAGCTGCGTACCACTCATCTCTTACTGATTCCTAAATAAAGATGCAATGTGACCAGCGGCCTCACAATCCTGCCATGACTTCATCATGATGGACTGTGTTTCCTCAAACTGTTAAGCCCAAATAAGTGCTGTCCCCAGTAAGTTGTCCCTTCTCAGGCATTTGATCACAGCAATAATCAACAAATTCAATAAATAAGTGTAGGCAGATGACAGACAGACAGTAGACAGATACACAGATATATGACAGATGGATGGGAAATGTCTTTTTAAATTTATTTTTATTTTATATGCATTGGTGTTTTGCCTGCATCTATGTCTGTCTGATCTTGCCAGAGTCCAGCTCCGGATGAGGGCAGGGTCTGAAGGTGGGTGGATGCAAGAGCAGCGAAGGGAGGAACCAGACACGGGCACCTCTTAAGTTCAGGAGAGATGAACAGAGAGGAAACGCTTCTCGGTATGACTTGTCCTACTCTGACGGGAGCCATCCTCAGTGGGACAGGTCCCAGCGAGGGTGTGAGGAGTCATTGGGGGAAGGATGGGCCAGGCCATGGTGGTCAGGAGAATATTGCAGCCTGACTGACTAGCAGCCAGAGTGCTTCTTTATTTATACATAATTCAGTAAGCAGGGACACATTCATGATGTTCCAAAACATAGGTCATATCATTTTTGTTTTTGGACATGTGTTTCACTTCCTCTTGTTCATCTTTTAGTCATCATTAATAAACTATGACAGAACAGAGTTATCTTTTCCAATCATTTCCCCTCAAGTTTTGACATTGTTGATAAACAGAGTTATCATTTTTGCTCATTATACCATAACTCAATTTTTAAGAATCTAGAGGCATATGATAACCTGTGGCTTCTTTATGTGTCACAACCTCCAAGGCATAAGGAAGACCTTCAAGTAGATAAGGATATCTCCCTAAGAGTAGGAGGGGTAGTATGTTCAGGACTTTCCTGGGGAAGCTTACAGTAATATCCCCGAGAGAAGGCATAAATGATTCATAAGAAAATATCCATCAATGCAATATCACCAAATTGTACAAAAATTAAAAGTACCCCAAGTATGTAACAGGTAGAGGTGAAAACCAAAAGTGACATGGCAGCCATCATGTGGCTCAGCTCTGCTGGATTTTTGTCAAGCAGCTATGCTGGCTCTATGACTTCTGCCATTCCCATCAGATATAGCTGTGACAGTATCCCCTGGAACTGGAGTTACAGACAGTTATGAGCTGCCATGTGGGTGCTGAGAATTGAACCTGAGTCCTCTGGAAGAGCTGCCAGTGTTCTTAACCACTGAGACATCTCTCCAGCCCCAAGAAATGTCTTATCTAGGTGTGGTGGCTCATATCTAGAATCCCAGCACTTGGGAGTCTGAACTATACAGCTTGGCTCTTTCTCAAAATAGAACACAACATAAGTTTCTCAGCACATCTCCATCCTCAGGGAGCAGACTGGGAGACAGAATTACGACAGGGGGAGGTCTGCTGGGAAGTGCCACCTGCCAAAGGAGAAGAGCCTGGCTAGGGTACCAGGAGCCACTGGACCGTGATGCTGACAGACAGAACAAAGACTCCTGGGTGGAGGAATCTCAGGTTGGGCAGAACCACCCAGGACCAGGTGTCCCTGACTTGCTCAGAGGCCACTGCTGCCCCACAGTCCTCCAAGAAGGGTGCCCTCGTGTGTGCCTGAGGCTAAGACATGTTTCAGGGCTCTTCTTATTCTCTTCATGAAGGCCCTGAACTCTCACTTGATATTTCTCCATCCAGCCCTGCCTGTCTCCAGAAGCTTCCAAACATTTTCCTGCAGGAACCCCCAACCCTGGGCTTCTTTTGGGGCAACTCCAGCCTTGGTTCTGACAACTGGAACAAAATAAACCCACAGTAGATTTGTTTAAGAGGAACTGGCCACACACACTCGCCCTGGCTGAGCGTGGGAGCACGGACCTGACCTCCCAGCACTCGGAGCAGGGAGACTAAAAGTGAGTCCAGCCTGGGCTATACAGTGAGCTTGAGGTCACCCTGGATCACACGGCAAAACCATGCCTTAAAAAGAAAAAAAAAACAACCGTACCCAGGGCCAGCCAGATGGCCCAGCCAGTTAAGGCACTTGCTACCAAGCTTGATGACTTAAATCCAGTTTCCTGTATCCACATGATGGAAGAAGAGAACCACGCCCACAAACTGTCCTCTGACCTCTACACGCATGCTGTGACATGTATGCTCACACACACTCACCCATACAAAGTAAATACATGTAAATTAAAACTTGAAAACAAAAAGATGCGGGAGTGCCGGAGAGGTGGATCAGCAATTAAGAGTGCTTATCGCTCCTCCAAAGGACCCAAGTTCTGTCTCCGGCATCTGTGTTGGGCAGCTCACAGGTGTCCTGCTCAAGGAGCTCTGGTGCTCCCTCAGGGCCTCCAAGGACACTGGCACTTATGACGTAGACACACACACACATAAAAATAAAACCTTTTTAACCCACTCACATAACACTCAAAAGTTAATGGTAAAATGATTATTATAATCTTGATAAAAGCATAAATTATGTTATCTGTTTTACTAAAGGCCTCACTCACACAGGCACTGTGTCTTTTGAGCCAGCCAATGCGCCTCTCAGAAGGTTGGCGATCTTCATGATGAGCTTAACAAGTGCTATAATGGGGGGAAACAGATGCTGAAAATAAGCTAAAATGCACATTAAATGAGAAGAGGCCAGCTTTTTATGGTTTCCTACAACAGTTCCCATCCTTGCTCGGCTGTGTCTCCCCTGGGGAGGGAGGCAGAGGGAGCCCAGGGCAGCCGCACAGGGCTTCTGCGGAAGGGAGGGTGTGCAGGCAGCCTGCACCGGTTCCTCTCACTCTTTCTGCTCCACAGACAGTTCATTTCCATGAAGCCGCAGGCAGTTTTTAAATTCTGTGGGGGGGGGGGGGAGAAACTACTGGAGTCAGGTTTCTGTTCTTTGATGTTTGAATATTTGTGACTTTTTAAGGGGATATGTGTGAGCGAGTTCCATTCTCTAGCTGGGCTTTAATCTAATGTGAAGATTTTTCAGAGCTTGCACACAGCCACAGAAGTCCAGAGGAAAAACAGCTTTTATCTGGGCAGAGTCTGCGTAGAACTCGATTTTCAGAATGATAAGCCTATGAACAGTGGATTATAGTAGAATATTATTTTAAGGTGTGTTATTTTGTTTATGCTGCATTTCTTTAACTCTGTAAAGCTGTGTTACTGTGCCTGTCTAAAACACCTGATGATCTAATAAAGAACTGAATGGCCAATGCCAAGGCAGGAGAAAGGATAGGCAGGGCTGGCAGGCAGAGATAATAAGTAGAAGGAGAAATCTGGGAAGAGGTAGCTAAGATCTAGGAGCCAGAGAAAGAGGGGGACTCCAGGGGCCAGCCACCTAGCTACACAACAAACCACAGAGTAAGAGTAATATTTACAGAAGTAAGAGAAAAGGAAAAGCCCAGAGGTAAAAGGTAGACAGGATAAGTTAAGGCAAGCAGTCTAGAAACTAAGCCAAACTAAGGCTGGGCATTCATAATTAAGAATAAGCCTCCGTGTGTGATTTATTTGGGAGCTGGGTGGTGCCCCCCCCAAAGAGCCAAACAACAACCTACAATAATGAATAACCATGCTACATAATCCTGGCCACGTAGAAAAATATCATGGGACACACCTCCCATGCAGTCAGTCCCTAGAAACCGTGCTCTGAGGCCAGGGATGGTCTATAACATGCTAGAGGTTCAGCTCCAGAATTTCACCTTCTCTAGTACACGGGCCAGACTCGAGGTGCCTCTCCTGGGACATTGAGGTATCTATGCCTCTCCTGGGACATTGCGGTATCACCTTGAAATGCCCAGGGAGAGTGGGCTCTGAGGCCACTGACTTCAAACTCCAGGACCCAGTTTACAACCACAGACCTAGGAAGAAAATTTCAAATTCTCAAACTAGCCAATTCCTTCTACAACGGGATGTGAGGAATAAGTTATTCCCAAGGGCCTCCGTGCCCTGCTATAGTCCTTCTGTTAAATCGAAGGGTTCCTTATAAACACACTGGCGAGGACTTCTCTTGGCTCACAAATACTCGCCATGGAGAGGACTAGCTGCTAACAGTGGGGAGGGAGAGGCTCCCATTAAGAACACACCAGCTCAGGAAGACAGGCCCAGGAAGGTTCTAGAAGAGAAGGCCAAGAATGAGAGCATTTGGCAGAGCATGGCTGGGTGGAAGGACAAGGGTGGCTCTCTGTTCCTCATCAATCCCCACTGTTCAGATTCTATATCTGCAAACTGACTCTCATAAGAAAGACCCTGGGTGCTTTAAGAAGCGAATACTGGACCCCTGGCTGCGTGGAGCCTGGTGACACGCTCTGTTTTCTTCCTTCAGCTTTCCTGCTGCGAACACATTTCTCTTCCAGGTCTGGTCAGTGCTGTGCATTCCTTGTTTTCTTAGCTTTGTGTCCGGAAGCTCAGCACTGGGCTGCTGGCTAATGTCCCTCGGGGTGAAAAGGCAGAGAAAAACTTCACTCAGCATTGTTGGCAGCCGAGTTCAAGGCCAATGAATCAACAATGTGTTAAGCTGGGTGTGGTGTTGCTGGCCTGTGATCCCAGCATTTGGGAGATAGAAACAGGATGCTCAGAAATTCAAAGTCGTTCTGGGCTATGTAATGAGTTCAAGGCCAGCCCTGGATACATATATACTAAATATGTTTTTATATAGGAGTACACATAAACCAAGGCTACGGATTGATTCGTGGATGACAATGTGAGCAGAGACACACAGGGGCCCTGACCCTGCAGCTCCCCAGGGACCCACCTTTTTGGAGGTGGAAAGAACAGACAGTGAAAACCGACTGCTATCTGAATGTCTGGGAGGAGAATCCACAGGGGTAATGAAGCAAAAGGCAGACGCATTTGTGCCTCTGTTATCCTTAGGAGAAAAGATGACTGAGGACTGGCTTGGCAATTTGGAGTCTACCAAAATCAAGAACCCCTTCAGACAGAGCAATATCTCAGGAAAATCCTGAAACTCCTCATCCACTTCTCCTAGGAAATTTCTCCATGGGGGTAATGCCATTTAAGGACACACTTTTGTGGCATTGAACACACAAGCCAGGAAAGCTGTTCCACCTACAAAGACTCACAATGCCTTAACTTTCTCCCATTTCCTCACTTTTATATGACACATTCATGTGCTTGAAATTCAGCTTCTCTATAGTCATGCATCTCTCACAGATATTTGTATTGCATTTATCAATATGGAGGGAAACATTCTCATACAACATTATAATGGGTTTTCTGTCCCCTGATAAAAGGTTTCTCCACCAACACAGTAAGCCAGATCAAGCCAAACTGAAAAAGTATAACAACAGGTTCATTTGAGCAAAGCAACTCCTGGGTGGGTCCTCCAGTCCCAGAGATAGGGGCTAGAGAACCACATGCTCGAACTAAAGTAGGGAGATCATACAGCTTGTAGGTGAGGGGTGATGATGTGTCTGCCACAAACTGGGTTTGTGCCCAAGAATGGTCAAAGTTGAATGCTTTAGGCTGGGACTTAGGCTGCTGGCAGCTTCAGGAGAGGAGCTGCCGTAGCATCCAAGAATGCCGAACTGGGCATCTTGGTGCCTTCCCTTTGTTTGGAGCTTCTGAGTAGGCAGGGTTTAGAAAGACAGGAGTGGAGCTTTCCTGATCCTACAGGAGCTGCAGGAGTGAGCTGGAGGTTCTAACCGAACACACTACACATATGGAGGACAGCTGCTGGGGGTGTGTTCCCCTTCCACCATGTGGGTCCCAGGGAATCAAACTCAGGTTGTCTGGCTTATCTTAACACTGAGTCATCTCACCAGCCTGGTGAGATTATCTCTAACAGCACCCAGCTAACTAGGGGATCCCTGCCTGTGCCTGGGCTGTGCCTTGCAGAGCTTTCTCTGAGAACTTTGGCTCATGGTAATTTACTGCTTCTGAACAGTGATTCCCAAGAAGACTTGGAATGACGGATGAATGTTTGTTCACACAGCATCATTGCCTCTGCTAGTTTATGAAGTCCCAGGGGACAAGTTCACAAGTGGGGTGCCCATCACACATCAGAAGGCCAGGTCACGTGCTGCCCCTCAGCCAGCCCAGGCTTAAGAAGCGTGGGTTATTGGAAAATGTAGTGCTTGCCTCAAACTAGAGGGCAGTGTAGGAATTCTGGAAGCAGAGCAGGATACCAGTAATGGCCTCAGCGCGGGACAAACAGGCTGACTTCCAGGGCAATGTCCTCCACGGACCTGTGAGACCTGGCTTAACCCCATGTTCCTCCTCCTGGCTCCTAGAGGTAACAGCAGCATATTCGGTAAAATCAGCTGTGAGGAAGCTGTCCTGGAGGAAGCCAGGACTGTGACCAGAACTGGTCAACGAATTGAAAGACAAGTGAGAGAAAAATGCTGTCAAGGGCCCTGCCCTGAGCTCTGAAATCTCTGCAAGCGTGGTGTGGCTAGAGAGGTTTTGGTTTTAATGGGGTCTCCTTGAATATCCCAGACTGGCCTTTAATTTGAGATCTCCTGCCTTGGCCTCCCAAGGCATGCATCACCATGCCCAGCTTTGGCTAGAAATTTTAGACACAGGTAGCCAGTCACTGAAGCCCAAGAAACTGGTTCATCATGGAGATCATGGTTCATCATCCTTCTCTTGGTTCTCCGGGGGGACATGCTGGCTTCATAAGCTCTCATGGTTCCGTGATGGGAGCAGTGAGGATCCAGGCCAGAGAACCAGAGTGACAACGAATAAAGTCAGGAGAGACAGGTTTTGTGTTACCAATGGATTACTCGATTGATTTATATTATAATTTATTTATTTGACACAGGGTCTTACGTAGCTCAAGCTGGTCTCAAACTCACTATGTAGTCAAGGATGACTGAACTCCTGACCTTCCTGCTTCTACTTCCAGAATACTGGGAATATATGAGAGCTTCACCATGAACAGAACCTGCATTTTATTTATTAATTAAGACAGGGACTCACTATGTAGGCCAGGTGGCCTGACACTCATAGCAATCCTCCTGCCTCAGCCTCATAAGTGCTGGGCTCACAGGTGTGCACCACCTTGCCTGGCTGCTCAGTGGCTTTACTATCAGATATTTTAACTCCCTCCATTCTTTAACTCCTCAGACACAAGATGTAACTCCATCCAAGGCAAAAGCGCTTTTAAGTTTTCTCTGTGCAAGAAAAATTCCCACAAGGAAGCAGAGAGAGGGAAGGACGGAAAAGGCCTGTGCACATTCTGTGACACTGTGTTGACTAGAACCTTCCACCAGCATCAGCTGTCTTTTTTGAGACAGGGTTTCTCTGTAGCTTTGGAGCCTGTTCTGGAACTCTCTATGTAGACAAGGCTGGCCTCGAACTCACAGAGATCTGCCTGCCTCTGTCTCCCAAGTGCTGGGATTAAAGCGTGTGCCACCACAGCCCAGCCAGCATCAGCTGTCTTGAGTACAATTGATTCCATAACTTACCGCTGGCTGGGACGTTCCTTGTAATTGAGAGCTGGCTGACTTGTTCCTTGCTTTGCTTCTGGAAGCCCAGAGCACAGAATGCCTGCTTATCCAAATGTTTATTCAGAGACCCAAGCAAAGCATCTGCTTTGACTGAAATTACAAGAAATATCTTTACGCCCATCAGGGCTCATCCAGCAGCAGCAACCTCCGCTTCTGAGGTGGAGTGGAGGGACACGGATTATAATAAAAGCCTGCAGATTAACATGATGCTTGAGGAGAACGTGACTTCAGATGAAGCAATGCAGCTGACTTCCCATACAGAGCTTGCAGGGCAGCAGGGACCTGGGACAATCTTAGGGCTTCAAGGCGAAGAAAGCCTTCCTGGATGCAAACTTTAGCCGTAGCTGGTTATGCTAAGCAGATGCTTCTGTCCAAAGCTCACCTGTCGGCCTGGGGCTGTAGCTCTGTCCGTGCGGTGTTTGCCTAGCAAGCATGAAGCCCTGGGCTCTAACTCCATCACCTCATAACCTGGGTGTGGCGGTGAGCACCTGGGAGGTGGAGGAAAGAAGAGAGATCAGAAGTCTACGGTCATCCTTGGCTAGGTAGCCAGTTCAAGGCCATCTCAGGCTAGATAAATGAATAAATAGTTCGTTTGTTTGCCAATCCACATCATACAAAGGCTGGGGAGAAGATTATAGATATTAATTCCAGAGGCTGGAGAGATGGCTCAGCAGCTAAGGGCACTGACTGCTCTTCCAGAGGACCCGGATTCAATTCCCAGCACCCATGTGGCTGCTCACACCTGTCTGTAACTCCAGTTCCAGAGGGTTCAACACCCTTACACAGACATATACTCAGATAAAACACCAATGCTCATAAAATAAAAATAAATAAATTTAAAAATTATTTTAAAAATATTAATTCCAGAGGCCCAGGGCCTAACAACTGGCAAACATGCCCTTAAAAGAGCACATCTGGAGCTTAAGCAGTCTTGTTATTCTGACACAAAGAAAAACATTAAGTTCCACTCTCCATTTTTCTTTGTTTTTACTTTCCTGCAACAAGAGGAAAGCAGGGTGGGGATGGCAATGGACTCACCACGGCCGTAACTCACAAGCAGCATTGGCTAAAGTCCACAAAGTCTCTCTGCTTGGGAGACCCGAGGGGGCGGACCCTCATAGTTACTGTATATCTGCTCAAGCATGTTCTGGGTTCCTACCGTTACCTCAGTAATCCTCACCCAGTGACTTTGAGCACCATACAAGCCACATGTTGGGGTTCAAGAGACTCACTGTCCCTGTAGGACTCACAAGTGGAGACACTCATGCAGACAGCAGAGTGTGGGGTGCGCCCTGTTTAGCCTTAGTGAGTGCGTTGCTCCCTACTCGGTGATGAGAGGTGGCCCTCTTGTTTGTGGGGTCAGGCGTGGCTGATGGTGGCCCTC
>CABHPH010111062.1:1386-12338 GCA_902168325.1 Peromyscus nudipes
CAAAGGAAATTCGCTGTGATGCCCAGGACTTCATCCTCAGATTCTCCTTCAAGGCGCTCCATGTTTTCTTTCTACTGAATCCTGTAATGGTGGGGAATGAGGGTGTGCTAACCCTTGTCTGAAATCCTGAACCTGGCTGAGAAGTTCCAACTCCAACTTTTCATCCCATGTGTGAGCATCTGGAGACCTCTGGAGCGTTCCTTACTGGTCATTCCTGGTCTGAGTTCACCGGGAGAAAGAGGTCTATCTACCTGCCTGCCTGCTTTCCTCTCCCACAGCACCCCCTTCTTGAGACAGTGTCTTGCTTAGCCCAGGGCGGCCTTACTCTATGTATCTGAGGATGACTTTAAATTCTGGATCCCCTGGCTTCACCTCCTGAATGCTGGCACTACAGGCAGTGTTGGGGATAAGGTCGGAGCTTTAGGTCCACACTAGGAAAGTGCTCTACTGGCTGAACCATATCCCCAGGCCCAAGAACGATCTCTTGATACTGGATCATGACTCTTGTCCAAGGACCTTAGAATGTTTTTGTTGGCTTGGATTCAAAATACAGAGAAAAGTTGGGATGGTGGTGGCCAGCAAGAGAAATGAAACTCCTGCTCTGTCCTGCCCCCTGCCTGAGTTAGACACCCAGCCTGCATGCGGACAGCCTTGGCAGGAAGGAAGACAAGGTTTCTCTGTGTAGCCCTGGCTGTTCTGGACCAGGCTGGCCTCGAACTCACAGAGACCCACATGCCAGTCAGGAAGGAAGTTCTGTGGGCACATTTGTTGGCTTGTGCATTTCACTGTCTGGAGACCCTCCCCGGTGGCAACATCAGCTCAGACCGGCTTTGTGTTGCCCAGCAACAACTGTGCCATGGCTTCTCAGTGGTTGATGGTGGTGGGCGTCTTTCTGGTTATGAAGGGCTGGCTATGTGCCATATGGAGTTCTGTTCTGTCCAACAGGCAGGTGATAGAATTTTCCAGCCATGATATCAGAGCATCAACCATTTGGAAGGGCCCGTGGAAGTCCTCTGTGGCACAAGATAGTCACTAGACTCAGAGTAAGGGGTATGACTCCCTGCTGGGCCCTCCTGAGTCCTGGCAGATGCCTCCTGGTCCTCACGGTCATGTGTATCATCACAGCTGGGCCGGGTTTGCATCTGCGCATAGTCAGGAGCAAGTGCTTGAAGTGTGTGGTGAAGGAGAGCATCAAGTCAAGATTAGACTGGGGTAGGGGCATTGCACCTGCTGGCTGGCCTGTTAATGACAGCGTGTGTGTTCTGGGTAACCCGAGACATCATGCAAGAATTCTCCAAAGAGCTGATACCTTCCACGCAGAAGGGAAAGACGGGTACCAGGCTCTCCATTGGCTGGGCCAGCTCTGGATTGCTGCTGCTAGGAGGACTCCTGCTCTTCTGCAACCGCCCACTCCTCACTGACAATCACCACTCAGCCAGGTACTGTGCCACCAGCTCCAGCACCGTCTGTAACAGTGGTTCTCAACCTCCCTAACACTGCGACCCTTTAATACAGTGCCTCATGGTGTGATGACCCTCATCCATAAAATTATTTTCGTTGCTACTTCATAACTGTCATTTTGCTACTGTTATGGATCGTAATGTAAATATTTTTGGAGACAGAGGTTTGCCAAAGGGGTCGTGATCCAAAGATTGAAAACCACTCATCTATATACCACTATGAAAGTTAGGTACCATCTATCTTTTTGGGGTCTGTTTCTGGACTGACCTCAGCACATCCTGTGGCCCTCAGGAGGGTCCTGCCAGGGTCACTGACTATTGGGAGATTGGACAAGCAAGGACTGAGCTTGGCTGGCGGCTGGCAGCCCTGGGGCATTTTCTGACTCATTTGGACACCTAAGGCTTTCAATTGTTGCTGAAAGTTATGTAGAGGCTGTCCTAGAAAACCATCCGGATATTGATCACTGTGGGACCAGAAAACTCAACCCCAAGGGGACTCCAGATTGGTGAAGTGTGGTTTGGATGCTCTACTACCCTGGGAACGTGTAAGTCTTGACGAACTTCAGTCTGTGGCTCTTCTCATCAGGCTCCTCTTGAAATAAATACATGTCTCACAAAATAGCTCGCTGACTGCTATGCTCGGCTGGGAAGTTCCACCACTCCTTGTACAGGGAAGTTGTGAGCTGTGAGTGTGGTATGGAGAGGGGAGAGATGCCCGTGGAAGGGTAGGACGGGGCTGGCTGTTCCCGTGTGGCTGGGTGACTCCCACCTTGGCCAAATGGGCGGAGTCTTCATTAGAGAAGACCCGGATATAGAGCCGAGGCGCAGATGCGCCCTCTCTTGGGCTGTGGAGGGTTTGCCGAAGCCACGGAGAGAGTGCAGCTTGCTGACCTTAGCGGATTGCTGTGCCCCTGGGAACAGCGAGATAGCTGCCGCGCAGCCGGACTCTTCTTTCTGACCTGTAATTATTGTGCACGGAGGATTTTGTCTGTCAATAAAGGGAATGCATTTCCCCAAGTTTTCCTGATTACAGGTGTCTCTGTTACTTTTCTCTCTGCTGTGACAGATTACTTGACAAAGCAATTTGAGGAAGGAAGGAATTATTCTGGCTCATACTTCCAGGGCACAGTCCATCGTGGTGGGGAAGGCATGTTGGCAGGAGGGCCAGGCGGCGGGTCACAGGGCATCCTCAGTCGGGAGGCAGAGAGAGATGCATGCTGGTGCTCGGCTTACTTTCTCCTTTTTATTCAGTCTGGAACCCCTGCCCAAAGCACCCTCAGGGTGGGTCTTCCCACCTCAGTTAATATAGAAACTCCCTCACAGACATGTCGAGAGGTTTGTTTCCATGGTAGTTCTAAATTCTATCAAGTTGACAAGAATACCCATCACCTCTGTCTAGCACTGTAGGTAACCTGGCTGTTTCTAAGGATACCCACCATCAGTACTTCATGGAAGGTCCCTGTGTGGGGGTGGAGAGGGAAGATAGTCCTTTCCTATGTCATGGCCTCAGATCCTCCTTGAAACCAGTACCTGGTTGGGATGAAGGATGGCATGCTATTTAGCTCTGCAGGATGCCGATCCCACGGAGGAGATGGGTTGTAGTGCATTCCTGCTGAGCTCCTGGCCTGGCTCCAGAGAGCAGCACCTAGCCCTAATCCTTCCTTTGTTTAACTGACACCTTTTGTTTCTCTTACCTATTGTTTCTCTTATCGCCCTATGTGAATCTTGTCTGAGTCAAGGATCAAAGGCCTATGTAAAAAAGGCCTATGTAAAACTTGTTTCAGGAAACCCACCCGGAAGACAAGACCGTGGTACCTGATAAATCAAGTAATTTGCACTTGGTATTTGGTCTCTGGGAGCTCCTTTTAGGTTGCTTTGAAGGTCTGAAAGTTAACTGGCTAAACTGTAATAGAGAATAAATAAAAATGCCCCCGGTGAAGGGACCCCCCTGCAGCCAAGAAAGGCTAGATTCATTCTTAAGATGCCTCTGAGTCTTCTTTCCGTGGATCCACGTGAACCCACACACCCGTGCCGCAACACACAGATACAATGGGGTGTGTTCTGTCTTGGGCTAACATCAAACCCTGACCCAGTGAGAGCTATCATAAAGTATTCAGCATGGGGATGGATATTGGGTAGAGAAGGAGAGGGGGCTTTCTCAGAGGGAAGTGGCAGAGGGAGGAAGGATCAGTGGTGGTCTTAACAGTATCTGTCATGTGGGAAGGGAGGGGTCTTCCAGGCTGGGCAGAGTTAAGACCAGTTAGAGAGTGATCAGCTTGGCCCAGGAGGGCTCTTTCCTCTTGGGAAGGTGGTAAGCGTGACCTTGGGGTGTCATGAATGGAGAAGGAGCTCTTGGCTTAGGCTGAGGTGGTGGTAGTCACCCTGGCCATGTACTTCAGCACCTCTGGGCAGCTAATGAACCCCACTGAGGTGTTCTGTCCTCCATCCTGAGACAGGAGACTGAGTGCTTGTGACGGCACGAAATGTGGTTAGTATTTTGGGGAACTGAACTTTACCACTTTTTATTTCTTTTTGCCCCCCTGGCTTCTCTGAAATGAGGACATACAATGTAACCTCTGACTGGCCTGGAACTCAAGCTCTTCCTGTTTCAGACTCTTCAAGATGCTGGGCTGGTGTCAGTCACCATGCTCTGTTCCAGGGGTCCCTTTAATGGCTTGTGTGTATGTGTGTGCATGTTCATGTATGTGTGTGTGGGGTGTATGTCTGTATACATCAATGTAGAGGGTAGAGGTCAACCAAGAACATTTGTCCTCAGGCACCATCCACATGGTTGTTATTTTTGGGTTGTTTTGTTTTGTTTTGTTTTGTTTTTCAAGGCCAGGTTTCTCTGTGTAGCTTTGGAGCTTATTCTGGAACTTGCTCTGTAGACCAGGCTGGCCTCGAACTCAAAGAGATCTGCCTGGCTCTGCCTCCCGAGTGCTGGGATTAAAGGCTTGTACCACCACCGCCGGACCACATGGTTTTTTGATGCGAGTATTCTCCCTGGTTTTGAACACACCAATCCAGGTAGGCTGGCTGGGATCCTCCTGTCTCTGCCTCCCCAGTGCTGGGATTACAAGCATGCACAGCCATACCTACCTGTCCTTTTTATTTGTTTATTTATTTATTTACTGGATTTCTGGTTTTAGGAGGTTCTGAAAGAGGAGTGGGTGCTGAATAGACCTTAGCCTTGCATAGTATTTTCTTTCCCCCCAGAACACATTTGGTGTGGGAAGTGTGGCTGGCTGTGAGGAAACCAGATTTTAGAGAGCAGCGTCCACACTCCATACAGAAGTCTATCCTACGTAATGGGTGTGAGGTATGTGGGGGACACTGTCGGCTTCCACTGTAAATGAAAGAATGGTGTATGGCAGGCTTCAAGGAGGGAAAATGTTCAGGTCCAATGGGGGAAAATTGAGACCATTCATTGTGGTCTGGGGCTCAGTGATGCCACCAAGAGACCCAGTCGCGTCACTGTTCCTCTCTGTCACCTTCTGCTCCCAAGCCTTGGTGCCCAGTCTGTCAACTCATCATGTTGAGACACTACTCTACAGGACAAAGAGAGAGCTCTGGGCTTGGTGGTATACACCTGAGAATCATCGTTGTGGAGGTTAAGGCAGGAAGATCGTGAGTTCAAAGCTGACCTGTGCCATGTCACAAGAGTGTGCAATATAAACAGAAGGTGGTAGTAGGGAGGACAGAGAACATGGCAGTGTGAATCTAGTCCTACCTGCCAGTCGCCTTCGCCTTTAACCCACTGGCCAGAGAATGGTCACTGGTCTAGGTCTGGGCATTTGATGGATGAGAGCTAACAAGGGAAGCTAGGGACAAAGCAGGTTGTTATTGCCACCTTGTCCCCACATGGACCAATCAGTTAAGAGTAGACATGCACTTTCTTTCTAAATTATCATTCTATATACTATATAATTGTATAAATGTGTAGTATTCAAAGTGGATATGTTAATGGACACCCATATGGATGGAGGAAAAGAGATTTTCTATGATATGGACTCTTTTGCTCTGGATTGGGGCCTTCAGGGGACTCTGCTGTCCTGGGCTCAGAATACAGAGACTCTTGGTTGGGGGTCTAGCTTGGTAGACCTGAGGTCAATCTGAGAACCCTGGTAAAAATGCAGCATGTTCAAGCATGTGATGGTAAATCTAGTGCCAAAGGGGAAAAGAAAGGGGGAGCCACAGGGATTCCTGACCAGGAGGTCATGCACAGTTGATGAGTCCTGGTCCATTGAGATACTTGTCTTAAAGGAGATAGATAGCATCCAGAGGATGATGCCAGAGGTAGTCCTAGGGTCTCGACATGCACACCACATCTAGGCATGCACCCATAGGACAGCACACAGACACAGATACACACACACACAGACACAAACACACACACAGAGAGATATATAAACTTTTTACATAACGCAGTACAGGCTGGTTCTGAGGCCAATGATCTGAAGCTCCACGCTGTGCCCCACCCCTTGTCATAGCCTCAGACACCCTCAATCTATATCACCAGATGCCTCTGTCAGCTGTTGTCCTCACACTGCTGCCGCGGACATCTGCTTCTACAGAGGTAATTATTGTTGGTGTGGACTGAGTCTCTGTCTGCTTTTGTGTCTCTCTGCCTCCAGGGAAAGGCTTTCTCCGTACACTTGCTGTGTCCATCATCAGTCCTTGGGATCCTGCAGCTCAGCCTAGATACCCACTGTCTCCCTTTCCTAACTGCAGTGACTCTGAACCATGGTTCTCAAGGCACTGTAATGGGTCTGCATTACTGTGACCAAATTGGGCTGGCTGGTGACCTTTTGGAGCTGTGTGCTACCCACGTGAAGGGTGACAATATTTCATGAATGATAGACAGGGCTTGAATCTAAGGTTAGGTGGGGTCTATGGCAAATGTACCAGGTTCACAGACTGTGCAGCATGCAGTATAAGGACCATGGCTACTGGGTCACATCAGCTCAGGGAACACAGGAGTCTCAGGTCCTCATGGTCATCTGTATAATAGAATGGCTTTGCTGCTGTGTATGTTTGAGGTTGTGTGCCATCATGGCTGTCTAATGACAGAGGTGATGTCATGATTGTGAGGAGGGTGGGGGCCTTGATCCTGGTGCTGGCCTGTAGCTGATTGTGCCCATGTCCTGGAGAACGCACAAGTTCATATATGGCTGCTCCAATGCACTCTTGAGGTACATGCAGAAAGCAAAGTAGGATGTCTTGCTCTATGCAGGCTGGGTGAGCTCCATGTTGCTGATGCCTGGAGGAGGCCTGCCTTTGTGGAAGACCCCAGCTGAGCATGAATTGCTCAGTTCCAGCAACAGCCCTGGCTTCCTCCACCCAGCAGCAGATGAGAAGGTGGGCCTCTGTCTACAAGTTGTCTCTGTTTATCTTTGAACTCAGCTCAGACTATGTTCTAGTGTGACTGAGTGTTCTTTCTTTCTCTCTCCCTCCCTTCCTCTTTCCCTCTCTCCCTCTCTCTCCTTCTCCCCCACACTCTCTGACAGTGCTACTCTGCCCTATAACTGGCCCATAACTCAATTTGTATCCAAGCTGGCCTGGAACTCACAGAGATATACTCCCTCTGCCTCCCAAGTGCTGGGATTAAATGTGATTGCTCCACCATGCCAGACAGTTTGCCTTCTCTGGCTGTCATAAAACACTGACACAAAACAACCTGGGCAAAGAAAAACTTTATTTAGCTACCAGGATGCAGTCTGTCATGGCAGGGATGTCATGGGGCAGGAGCATGAGGCAGGCGGTCACATCACATCCACAGTCAGGAAGCAGAGAGAGCTGATGCTGGGGCTCAGTTCACTTTCTACTTTCCATTCATCTGGGACCCCAAACCATAGAATGGTGCTACCCACTGGATGAGGATTCTCACCTTAGTATCCCAGTCTAGGAATTCTCTCAGATATTCCCAGAGGTTTGTTTCCATGGTGATTCTACATCCTGATAAGTTGACAAGATGGAACATCACATCAGATATAGCAGTGCATGGGACCACAGGAGGTCTCTGTTTGGTGTGCAGCTGGCCAATGTCCCTTTCCTGTATTGTGTCCTCAGATCCCCAGAATTCAGTACCCTTGGATGGCATAGGGAATTAGGAGCGTTGTCACCTGACTTCCTAGGACACTGGCCAGCTATTCTAGCCTAATTGGTGAACTGGAGGCCATTGAGGGACCTCATCTCAAAGGTGGTTGATAGAGTTCCTGAAGATGACAACATTGATTGTCCTCTGGTGTCCACATTCTTGTGCCCACCTGTGCGTGAACACACACAGAAACATGTACCCACACACATGAATATGCACACACACATTAAAAGAGTACAGAGATCTGATCACATGAGGCCTGTGCACTGAAACTCCTCTCTCTTTCCCACCCTCTACCAAACCTCATACAAGCTTAATCTATTTCAAGGCCCCACGTTGGGTGCCAATGTCAGGGTGTACCATGTAGTTTGGGTAGGTTGAAGAAAGAAGGCATTCCAAGATAGAATTTTAAGGCCTGTATGGCAGTAGAAAGGTTCTGCCTCTTCTGATGGATTGAACCCTGAACAACCATATAAAGGCATATGTATTGAAAGTTATATAAAGTATTACCTCATACCAAGGCCCCTGTTCTTACTTAACATGTCTTACCTAAGGAGAGTATCACATGCCTCCATGACTCTAGTCCTGTATTATGTATTATGTACAAGACCCAAAAATACAAGAGCCTCAGGTGTGCCTGAGGCATCTTATTTCCAAAGTCATGGGATGGCTGCAAAGCACCTTTAGCTAAACAATCACTGTTTTCCACAATGATTCTTCAAGGTCAAGTGCTTTTAAAAAAACAGCTGTTGCCGGGCGGTGGTGGCACACGCCTTTAATCCCAGCACTCGGGAGGCAGAGCCAGGCGGATCTCTGTGAGTTCGAGGCCAGCCTGGGCTACCAAGTGAGTTCCAGGAAAGGTGCAAAGCTACACAGAGAAATCCTGTCTCGAAAAACCCAAGGTCAAGTGCTTTTAAAAAAACAGCTGTTTATTCTAATTTCTATCCCACACAGTGATTCTGCTAAGTTCCTACAACACCCAGGGCCCTGTGACAACTGCTGATGTCCGACTTGCTGCCTGTGCGTCTGACAGCATAGAGACCTGGTCCTCAGGACAGCTTGCTATTGACACATTGAAAAATCCATCCCAGCCCTTTGAATCCTGCAGCTGAGAGTCAGATCTCCACTGTCTTCTGTGTGCTGTGTCCAGCGGAGAGAGAATCATGGATCGTCGTGAACTGGAAGCAGCCAGCATCTCTCTGGCCTTGCTGGGCTGGCTAGTGGCCATTATCAGCTGTAGCCTGCCCTTGTGGCGTGTGGTGAAAGTTTCTGAACAGAATAGCATTTGGGAGGGCCTGTGGAACATGTGTGACGTGGTAAGACTCCAGAATGTGATCTGCATGCCCTACAACTCACTCCTGGTACAGCCACAGGAGCTGCAGGGGTCTCGAGTTCTAGTGGTCATCTGCATCATCATCATCTCCATGGGTTTGCTGCTGTACATGATCAGAGATAAGCTCATCACAGATGAGTCAAATATGAATAATGAAGGAAAGATCAAGATGGCGGCAAGTGGGTTGTTCCTGGGGGCTGGTCTGCTGCTGCTGGTGTCTGTGTCCTGGGTTGCACACAATGTCATCCTTGGCATGGACAACTCTACAAAGGTCCCCCAATGGGAAACAGGGATGGGAGCCTCACTCTACCTGGGCTGGCTCAGCTCACTGCTGCTTCTGCTCGGAGGGGCCCTAATGGGAGGGTCGCTGCTGTAATGCCAGGCCCCAACTAACCATGACCAGCCTGTCCCAGTGAGGGGTCCTACAATATCCAGCTCACTCTTTCTGAGTGCTCCCGGGAAGGGCCCTCTTCAGAGAACAACCATGTATAAGGTGGGCCAATGTGTGTTTTGGATTTCTTAATCTGTAGTCAGGTCAGACCACCTTGTGACTTATTCTGCACCTGTTTCCCTCTGACTGAAGCACCTTTGGCCTGATGGAAGAAGGAGAACCAGGAAGCTCCAAGCCTCGAGTGCCCTCCTCAGCCTCAGGGAACTAGTGCTGGGGATACAAGGGGAGAGAAAACTCCTCCATGGACCTGGCTGCAAACTGGCCCAGGGGACCTCCTGGATGCAGCTGTCATGAGTCAGCACAATGTTGTGGTGCATTTCCTGTGGATGCAGCCGATGAGTCACCCATGAACATGGGACCGCAATAAAGTCACTGGTCCCCTAAGCTGGACTGGGATGGAGTCATCTCAGGGTCTTTAATTATCATCTGTATCTGGGTGACCGGAATCAGACTGAAGGTTAACACTGGGGTGTTAGAGCCAGAGCTGCTGGCTGTTGGGGGATGGGCAAGCAGGGACTGCCCCATGCTGCCACCAGCCTGGCTCTTTCTGATACCCTCCCAAAGTCCTTGTCCCAGAGCTCCCCTCAGAACTTTACTGATAGTCTGTGGCCCTGGCATGTCTGCCACCTGCTTGCAGAAGATAAGCCTGGGGATTATTAACCACCTTCCCCTGGCGGGAGGTCACTGTGATACTATGGTAACATGTAGGTCAGTCCATGGAGAAGTACAGCCTGGCTGAGTTCATTGAGATGGAGTGTGTGTGTGTGTGTGTGTGTGTGTGTGTGTGTGTGTGTGTGTGTGTTTGTGTGTGTGTGCGTGTGTGTGACCAAAGACCATGTCAGGTGTTTCTGTCAATCAAATTTCCAACTGTTTCCTGAGATAGGATCCCTTAGCACCCACCTGTGAGGCCAGCTTGGTGGGCCAAATAGCTTCATGCTCCTGCTGTGCGTTTCTCTCCAGAGCATGGATGACAGGTGTGTTTCACAGGGGTGCTGCATCTGAACTCAGGTCCTCATGCTGTGACAATTGCTCCATCTACCATCCCCTCAGATGGACACTGACCTGGAATTACACTTGTCCCCTCAGATGGACACTGACCTGGAATTGCATTTGTCCCCACAGGCTTTGGCCCAGTCTCTCGCCCCTCCTCCTCCTCATACTTTTCTGTCTAAATCATGCTTTTCTGTCAACATGCTGCCTCAGGTGTGGTCAGGACTGCCCAGCACAGCTGTGACTTTCCTCAGAGGCTCCCACTGTGTGTGTTCTGGAGCAGGGGATGGCTGTGTGTGGAAAGGCAGGGCTGGGTGTTCCACATTGGCTCAGTGACTCCTGTGAACTCGAGGGTCTGTGTTTCTCTTCCTGTTGCTGGCACAATATGTCTCCCAGAGGCGACTTCAGGAGGGAAGAAAGGGTCCATTTTGACTCACAATTGAGGATACAACAGAGAAAGCATGGGAACAGGAGTGTGAGGCAGCTTGTCACACTCCATCTGCAGTCAGGGGCAGAGGGAGATGGATGCTGGTGCTCAGCTTGTCTTCTCCTTTGATTTTCAGTGTGTGTGTGTGTGTGTGTGTGTGTGTGTGTGTGTGTGTGTGTAGGAAGTTGAGACAG
>CABHPH010111074.1:0-12128 GCA_902168325.1 Peromyscus nudipes
ACATAAGGGTTAGGGGTCACACAAGGCAATTTACTAAAACTTTTCCCCCCTTTTATGAAGATTCTTTGTAGTCTTCTTTTTTCCCTTTTATTGAAAATAGTTTTTTTCTCACATAATATATCCTGATTACAGTTTCCCCTCCCTCTCCTCCAAGTTCCTCCCCACCTCCCCTCCCATCTGATCCACTCCCTTTCTGTCTCATTAGAAAAGAGCAGGCTTCTAAGAGATAGTAATAAAATACAACAAAATAAAGTATAATAAAATAAAACAAAAACTGTCACATTGAAGTTGGACAAGACAAACCAAAAGAAGGAAAAGAGCCCAAGAGCAGGCACAAGAATCAGAGACTTGTTCACACACTCAGGAATTCCATAAAACCTAACCTGAAAGCCAGAATACACACACAGAGGACCCAGCGCAGACCATGTGCATGCTGCTTCAGTCTCTGTGAGATCACATGATCTCTCCTCGTGTTGATTTAGAGGGCTTTATTTTCCTGGCATCTCCATCCTCTCTTTCTGCCTGTCTTCTGTAGGGCTCTCTAAGCTCTGAGGGGAGAATTTGATGGAGACATCCGATTTAGGGCTGACTGTTCCAAGGTCCCTCAATCTCTGTGTAATGTCCGGTTGTGAGTCTCTGTATTTGTTCCCATTTGCTGCAGGAGGAAGCTTCTCTGTTGATGGCTGAGCAACCATATCTACTGTGTGAGTCAGGGAAGTCAGTTTGTAAGACAGGAGTATCCGCACTGCGAAGTTTAATATAGAGAGGGGCTTGCATTGTAGTCACACGCTGGCCTTGAACTTGCCTCCTGCCTATACCTCTGAGAGGTGAGATTACAGAGTGTGTGGACATGCCCAGCTTGGTGCATTTTTATTGTTTGTTTTTTATTTCTTCGAGACAGGGTCTTTCCACATAGCCCTGACTCTCCTGGAACTCCTTATATAGACAAGGCTGGCCTGGAGCTCATATGGATCTGACTGCCTCAGCCTCCCAAGTACTGGGATTAAAGGCGTGTGCCACCACCGCCCAGCTGTGCTTTTTAACGAGTAGAAAATTAACCTTCTTTGTCTATGTACTTACTACACTAACTGTTGATATTTTCTACCTCAGTTAATAAGGTTTCTCTTTTTTTGGGGGGGGTGTTCTCTTTTTCTGTTATGCTATAGGTGTATATAGCTGTCTGGATAGTTTAAAGAGCAATTTTTTAAAGAGATAAACCAAGTTTGTTGTTTGTTCAAAAGAAAGGCTCTTGCTAGACTCTTAACTTTTAGCAAAAATGTCCATTTTTTTAAAGACTAGATGGCTGGAGCCAGACACTCCTCTGTGTACCTGGACCGCCTTCTCTTCACCCATTAGGCACCTCATGTTTGAGAACTAGACCTCTAGAGGAAGTGGATCTCACTAACCACCAGGGTGAGCATGAAGGAGCAGATGGACATGTGTGTTTGTCAGCTCTGGCTACCATAACAGTGTGCTGTAGGCTGGTGGTTTAATAACAGAACTTACACCTCAAAGCCTGGAGGTGGAGGTCCAGTCTCAGTGCACCGGAAGAGCCAGCTTCCTGTGAGGCTTCTCTTTCTGGCTGTGTGTAGCTAAAGTTTTCCTGCCGGGCCCACAGTCAGGACAAATCTCTGCCACCCGCCAGTCTCCAGTTCCCAAGTCCCGCCAGTCTCCGAGCCCACTTATAAAATAAACACACAGACGCTTACATTATTTAAACTGCTTGGCCATTAGCTCAGGCCTATCATTGTCTAGCTCTTACTCTTATATTTAGCCCATTTCTAATAATCTCTACTTTGCCACGTGGCTCGTGGGTTACCAGTACCTTACATCTTCCTTATCCTGCCGAGGCTCCCGCCAGTCTCTCCTCTACCTTCCTGTTCCCTCAATTCTCCTCTCTGTTAGTCCCGCCTATACTTCCTGTCTGGCTACTGGCCAATCAGCGCTTTATTGATACAGAGTGATATCCACAGCAGCTGTGGACAGCTGTCTTGTCTCCTCATCCTCTCTGAGCCTCTCCTCTGTGCCAGGCTTGCTGCCCCACCCCACCCCCCACCAAGTTGGAAGAGAGTTTATTAGCTATGAGCAACACTCCTGCTATGTGTAGCTGAAGTTTTCTCTGGTCCTGCCCAGCTCCATGGACCCTGCAGCCGCTTATAAAATAATCACTCGGAAGCTTATATTAATTAAAACTGCTAGGCCATTAGCTCAGGCCTACCACTGACTAGCTCTTACAACTAAACTCAGCCCATTTCTGTTAATCTATATGTTGCCATGTGTTCCGTGGCTTTACCTGTGTACCATTACATGCTGCTCCCTGGACAATGGGCTGGCATCTACTGACTCAGTCTTCCATTTCCCAGAATTCTCCTTGTCTGTTTATCCCACCTATACTTCCTGCCTGGCTACTGGCCAATCAGTGTTTTATTTATCAACCAATCAGAACAACACATTCACAGCATACAGAACATCCCACAGCAGCTATGCTTGCTGTACTTTTGGGTTGTTTTTGTGTGTGTGTGTGTGTGTGTGTGCATGTGCATATGTGTATATGTAAATGGAGGCTTTTCTCTGTCCTGTCCCATCCCATAGGCATTTCCAAATAATCATTCAGAGGCTTATATTAATTCTTATCTGCGTTTAGCCACGTGGCTTGGTACCTTTTCTCAGTACGGCATTCTCATCCTGCTTCTCTCTGGCTGGCAACCCCTAACTCTGCTTCCCATCGTCCTCAGCTTGGCTTTCCTGCCAACCTTCATGCCTAACTACCAGCCTGTCAGCTTTTTATTAACCAATGAGGGTAATACATATTCATAGTATAGAAAAGGATTATTCTACAGCATGTGAATGTGTGTGTATGCGATTTGTGTGTGTATGTTTGTGCATCTATGTGTGTGCATGTGTGAGTATATGTGCAAATGTGTGTGTATGTATGTGTGTGTGTTAACCTATAGAAGTTCAAACCACTTTCCTTTGCAAGTCTTAATCTATTTTGAGACTTGAATTTGGCCTTCAAAGTCTGTTACTAGGTAGTTTTGATCTCCGTTTGCCTCTGATATTTGACAACCCTGAAGATACCCCAAGCTGTGGCTGATCCAGGGTCTTACCAGTAGTGACCTCTCACCTCCCAGGCATGCTGTCAGGGCACAACACTCAGTTTGTGCTTCCTCAGGCAAACCTGGTCTGTCCACTACCTTCCTCCAAGAACTCAACCTACAGCTTTTCATTTGAGCCCCAGCCCTTACCACACAGAAGCTTTGGTTCCCTCTAGATCCATAGCCGCTCCTCCGGCAGCCATGTGGTGTCATCTTCTGTTTCCGGAACAATCTCCTAATTGGAAGATAGATGCAGAGAATTTTATAATCAAGAACAGTAATGAAGTACTTTGGGGGACGCTGTTAATTTCCCATGATTTAAGGGGATCATAGCAGCAGTTTATCAGGTAAAATGGGGTGTGACCTGAGAGGAAGTTTGTAGATTTAACTGCGTGTTTCCAAAAGAAACTGTCACCCTCGGGATGCTTGTTTCTTTTCTGAATACAATCTTTTGAGGAGACGCTGAAATTATCGTTTACATCTGTGAGGGATGTGCTGTTGTACCTGTCGCCCCTCCCCCAGGTGAAAGAAGAAATGAAAACCCTTGTCCAAGATAAAGGAGTTAACTCTTTCAAGATGTTCATGGCCTACAAGGGTGTGTACATGGTGCAAGATGAGCAGATGTATGCGGCCTTCTCTCAGTGCAAGGAGATCGGAGCAATCGCTCAGGTGCATGCCGAAAATGGAGACTTGATTGCAGAGGTGCGCATTCCGCTCCCAACCCTTCTGCAGACAGGAAGATAGCTGTGCCTTAAAGCAAGGACATTCAGCCCTGCAGTGGTATTTGCTCCACCCATGACATTGGGCTATGTGGCCCAAAGGAGGCGGTGCTTCCTGTGGGTGTACAGTGACCTCTTAATTTTTTTTTCTTTTTTTTCCGGAGCTGAGGACTGAACCCAGGGCCTTGAGCTTGCTAGGCAAGTGCTCTACCACTGAGCTAAATCCCCAACCCCCAGTGACCTCTTTTTTTTTTTTTGGTTTTTCAAGACAGGGTTTCTCTGTGTAGCTTTGCGCCTCTCCTGGAACTCACTTGGTAGCCCAGGCTGGCCTCAAACTCACAGAGATCCGCCTGACTCTGCCTCCCGAGTGCTGAGATTAAAGGCGTGCGCCACCACCGCCCGGCGGGACCCAGTGACCTCTTATAAAGAAAGGAGAGAGGGGTCATGTGGCCCCTTCTTCTGTTTATTTATTTATTTACTTTTATCCTGGTGTGATCGCACTCCAGATGGCCTGGGAATTGAACCCGGTTACCAGGTTCCTCTGGAACATCAGTCAGTGGTCTTAACCTCTCTTTATAAGAGGTCACGTACAAGGGCAGGAAGCACCGCCTCCTTTGGGCCTCATAGCCCAAGGTCATGGGCAGAGCAATGTCACTACACAGCCCTAAGAAGGTAGATTCAGCCCTTGGAAGGGCAGAAACCAAGTCACTTTCTGTCTGTGCCGCACACATACCTGACTTGATTTTCCTGGCCACTGCCTTTGATTTTATGCAGTGGGTCTACATGGTTGGGTGAAGAATTCTCCTTTTCCAACCAGCTACCTATATTAAATTTTTAAAATGTGCTGTCATAAAAAGGTGAGTTATTTTCTTTTAGACTTATGTATTATTTATGTGCATGTGTGCCTGCATGATTTTATGTGTGCCCTGTACATGTAGATGCCTGTAGAGGTCAGAAGACATTGGATCCTCTGGAACTGGAGTTACAGACAGCTGTGAGCTACCGTGTGGGTGCTGGGAACTGAACCTGAGTCCTCTGGAAGAACAGCCAGTGCTCTTCATTGCTAAGCTGCCTCTCCAGACACTGTAAATCATTTCCTTCACATCCCTGAGCACAGGTTTGGGTTTTCAGAGGCTCCGGCGGCGGCTGGTACGGAATACTAGTGTGTGGACCTCAGTGTGGTCTGATGAAGTGAACAGATGGTTCTTTAAAGCTTTACACTTTCCAGAGACTGGGTATTAAAATGTGCTCTGGAGCAATCTAGAGGATATTTATTTCTCATGTTAGTTCCATTACTAATGCCCTAAGGGTATGCCATCTGCAAGATTTAAGGAGCTGTCGCTAACCCTTTGTATTAGCTGAATTTTTTTTTCTTTTCCCCAGGCTTAGCTCCCATTAAAGCAAGTAAGATTGCAGCCCAGTAGCCAGGAGGCAGTAGAAGGAAGGAGAAGGGAGTGTGAGCTACAGACCCAAACAGGCCAGAGTTTAAACTTGACGATGTGACTTCCTCTCTGTGTGACATGGGCAAGTGGTTTCATTCCTCTGAAACTTGACTTGCAGCCCTTTTTGTGAAAGAAAGAAATAAAAATTTGAAGAAATAATGGATCTAATATTATTAGTGGATTGACTTGGGAGCAGTGGAGACAGATTCAGAAAACAAAACTAATTAAACAATATATTACAAGGACTTCACTTCAGCAATGGTCTGGAGTAGTTCTGTTTTGTTTGACCGAATTAAGATATTAAGGCTCAAGTATGGACAGTGTTGGGCAGTGCTTCTTACAGAATGTGAGAACAAACTTCATCTTTTTCAGGGGTGGGATAGACAGAGAGACAGACAGACTGTGGAGACCAAAGGACAACTCGAACTTCATTCTTCAGGAGCCAGTCCACTTTATTTAGAGACAGGGTCTCTAAATTGGGACCAGACTGGCTGGCGGTGGGTCCCATGGTTCCACCCGTCTCTGCCTCCCCAGCATTACAGTCTCACCCCCGCCATGTTTGGCTTTTTCACGTGGGTTCTGTGGATTGAACTCAGATCCTGATGGTTACACACACAGCAAGCACTTTACCAACTGGGCCGTCTCCTCAGCCCCTCCCTTCCCCCACCTTTTCAAATCAAAAGATGCTAACGTACAAGGATGCACAGGGGAATACTATTAATGTATACCAAACGCATATGTGCACTCTGCCCCCTACACACCTACAGCTGACAGATCTAAAAGTCTATCAGAACTTTTAATTTCCAAAAAAAAAAAAGATAATCACACTTGCCATTAGCAATCCTTCCTGCCTTTTTAGGGGGCAAAGAAGATGCTGGCGCTGGGGATAACAGGCCCCGAGGGGCACGAGCTGTGCCGTCCGGAAGCCGTGGAGGCGGAGGCCACGTTGAGGGCCATCACCATAGCGAGCGCCGTGAACTGTCCTCTCTACGTCGTGCACGTGATGAGCAAGTCCGCGGCGAAGGTGGTAGCCGACGCAAAGAGAGAAGGTGATCCTCGGTGGAACCCCGCCGCCTCGGGCTAACGAGCTAGCAGGACACACTTGCTTCTCCTGCCTAGCGCATGAGGAAGTTGTGTTTCTGTCCGCCATCCTCATCCTTACACACGACTATTTCTTTCATCCTTTCTATTATCTTCAGGGCTCACTTCCGGTTACTTCTTCCTTATGCTCAGGACTTCAAACTACTTCAAACCCGTCATCTGTCCCTCAATACCAATAAGCAGCCGCTTTTTAAAACATGGTGGTGAATTTCAGTGTTAAAGCTAATTTTGCAGCGATTTCCATATCTCCTGATCATCCAGCTCACCCTTGATAGCACCTGATGGGGCCAGGGCAGAGTCCATGCTCAAAAACTTGTTTTTGAATCGAATCAATTTGTCTGACGGCACCTTGGATGTTGGGTCAACTGAAGCAGTAATTCCCCCAAAGCATTTTAATGATTACTGTTTTGAAGGTTATTTTTTAACCTTAAATTGATTGTTGCCTCAGTTCTCTGGTTCAGTCTGAATATAGTCATGCAAAAGAAAAAAAAATCTGTCCCTGCACCAAGAAAAAAGTCATTTGTTTGCTAGTACTGGACAGAGCTGGGTGAAAGCCACGTATGTGCGTTTTCTTCCGTGACTTTAAGTCTTTCTGGAGCCTCCATCTCCCTGGCAGAAACACAGGTAATCCTACAGCAGAAGTCATCCTGTTGATTTCCCGCCTGTGAGTGACAACAGGCGGATCGACGTACCGTTTTATTTGGTAGGTTTGGAACAGGCACCAAAATAAGTTTTGTCAAAACTGCTTGCTGCAAGAAGGTTTAGAAAGGGTTTTGTGAACCGTATTCATTTCTAAAACGTAATCCGCCATATCATGTGTTAGGAATAAGGTTAATTTCAAATGAGCTCACACAGTCTTACTACCAACTACCGCTGGCCTTCCCTGCCACACCCCACCTGTACCGGATTGCGGTGAATCCCTTCCTGCCCCTCACCAAAACAAGAACAGAAAGTAGCTGAAAACCCCAAGCTGCAGTTCCTGCTTTTCTCCACCAGATGGTGATGTTGCCAGCTCTGTGGAATGGCTTTTCTGGGTCGCACCAGGCACACAGCGTTAGGCCAGCGTGAACACTAAAATCTGCAGAAATGCCAGTCTTAACCCACCATCAAGATATGATTTTGAAAGTTCAGGCTGGAATCTGTTTCTTGACAGTGTGTATTTGTTCTATCTGCGGACAAAATTCAATTAGGAGCCTAGCTTATAAAGACCTAGGGACCAAAGACAGCTATTCATCTAAGTAATGGGGATTTTGATTTTATTTTAAATTAGTTTTAAATACAATTTTACTTCTTGAGTGTGGGAACTGTTTACCATTTTACATTAGTCCAAGTTTCAAAATTATATACAAAAAAACTTCCAAGAAATTTTACTTCCTTCTAGCTCCTCATCATATCCCATAAGAAATATTTTCTTATATACATTTATTTCTGGCTCAAGTGGACAGTTTCTCTTTAAAAAGTAAAATTATCTATATCTTCTGGGTTTTTTCTTCTTCTTTCCTTCATAAAAAAAAAAATTAAAAAAAACCCACCATGTTAGTATTTGCCTCTTGCTGATTTTTCTGTTAGAAATATGTCCTGTCCTTGAGGTTAGCCCTTCGAGGGTGACAGGCTTTCCTCATTCTCATTTGAAGGTCTGGAATATGCCACTGTGTTTATTCACATAAACCTCCATTGATGGTCTGTTGAGGCACCACAAAGGTCACCTTCTACAGAGACCATTCAGTATTTGCAGAAGGCGTGGCTTTTCTATTGTCTCTGTAAGAAATTGCTAGGAACTTAGTGACTTAAACCATGACCTTGTTATCTGGCTGTTCTAGAGGACAGAGTCCCCAGTGTCTGGAGAGCCACGCTTCCTCCTTACCTTTCCCAGAGGTGGAGCCTGCTCAGCTTCCTCAGCTCATGGCTCCCACCTTCTGGAATTTTTAAGGCCAACCATGCTGGATTGAGCGCTGTTCATGTTATCCTGTTCTGGACAGCCTCTTGTCTTCCTCCTCCACTTTAAGGGTCTTTGTATAACATTGAGCCAACTCCATCAAGTTAGAATGGCCTCCCCATCTAGAGGCTCTTAGCCACATCTATAAGGTCCCTTTTACTACATCAGGTAGCGTATGAACAAACTAAGGATTGGCATGTGAATATCTTTATGGTTCCATTATGTGCCTAGTACAAAAGAGTATCTTCTAGAAGTAAGATCGCTAGATTCATTTCCAAAGGAGCTATAAGCAACCTGTAAAAACACCCCTAATACCCAACTGTCAAAGAGACAGCAGAGCTCCAGAATGATTCAGCATGAGCTAGCCCATTCTGTGACTGTAACCCCTCCTGGGAAGTGGAGGGTGTGTGATCCAGGGGGAACCAAAAGGAAGAAGAGAGAGACTAACAGACCCAAACTTTTCCATGGTGACTGCATCAATAAACTCAAGGACAGACCCTGAAAGTGCTAATGGCTAGGAGCCCACCGACCACACTGACCTTCTGTGAAGGATTCAGGTACCTTACCTGTAATTCATCCTCCTCCGTCAGCATTCCTGAACACCAAAGTACAATAGAGACCTGTTATTTGCAACCTTATGTAAATAAGAAAAATCTGTCTTATGAATTCATAATATGGAAATATATAGATGCTTTTATAACCCACTTCTTTCTTCCTGGGCCCTGATACTAACAGTGGGTCCCAGAATACAATGCTGATGTTGCCTAGAAGCAACACGCAGAGCCTTGGCGCCCATCCCAGACTCACTGAACCTAATGTGCACACCTAGCTGAGACGTCAGGCAGCTCATATGCTTAGTAAGTCAGAATCCAGGCACAAAGGTTGTCTGGTCATCGATTGCCTCTGTTGTCACTTGGGGATACAATGATGTTAAATTTGACTTTATACCTCAATTGCCAAATGTATACCCAGGAGAGACGGGCTGTGGTCCTAACAGCTAACACTGTATGTGCCGCACGGAGTAGGATTTTGTTGGTTTGTTTTTTTAATCACTCCAGGTTTTATTCATTTTATTTTAGTATAGTATTGTTTTTTTTTTTTTCCAGAGCTGAGGACTGAACCCAGGGCCTTGTGCTTGCTAGGCAAGCACTCTACCACTGAGCCAAATCCCCAACCCCAGTATAGTATTGTTTTAAAACGTCACCAGACTATTTCAATTTCAACTTTACGACTGTTTTGTGACTGATGACATTGAGGCTTGGGAAAATCGGTAAGCAAAGCTCAAGATGACTTCAACGGCAAGTGCTAGGTCTAGAGGTCCAGTCCAAGTCCGCCAACCCAAAACCAAATCTTCTTGTCTTATTAAAGAGTGCGGTCTAGAGCTCGGGTGTGTATGTACCATGCTTTATAATTAGTTGGACATTTAAAAAAATTACCTGGTTTGGGGGTTTTGTAATTAGGTTTGAAAATTGTATTGGCGACATTATCATTATCTTAGCATTTTGGCATTCCTGGAAGGATAGAAATGCCAGAATGGGTTTGCTAATGCATCCGCTGGGAAGTTAGCTAGCTTACATTTCTCTCAGCCATTCTTTGGGGCTAGGGATTACGGCCACATCTGCTTTTAGTGTTAAGTAGCCACCTTCAAAATTCTAGACTGTAAGTATGTAATAGTGGCTTGTGATTTGGAGCGGTATCAGTTGTCTTCCACCCATGAAAAATGAGGAACTTAGCTCCTGCAAATCTTATCTGCCACCCGAGGTTTGCTAGTAATAACTGTCACTTCAAATGGCATAAGGTTTTGTGCCTAGCTAGTGCTTTTAGTGAAACTCCAGAAATGTCTTTGCCAGCCGCTCCTCCTCCCCGAGGGTGAAGATGGACCTCGGGGGCTGTCGTTGCCAGTGCGTTCTTATCATCTTGGTATGGCAGCGTCCTTCACAGCGTTCATCTTCTTCCCATAATTCTGACACTTCCCTGCTTTGTCTATAGGCTAAGCCCAACATTCAGACACAGTGTAGGAGTGCGACACTAGTCTTCCCTGGTGAAGCCATCCGTGTGAAGAGAAATTTACCCACTCAGTGAAGCGCGAGCCGGAGCTATTCACATCAGCTCACAGAGAAGGCAATTTCAGGCACCAGGGTCAAGTGCGTTTCCTTCACGCCAATAAGGTTCCAAAGCACACCTAATTTTAGTTGGCTACATATTTAGACCATGGTTGTCTTATAAAGTTTCTTGGTTTTCCTGGAATTTTTCCAGTTCTTTTTCAATTGGTTTAGAAAAGAAACATAGGCCTTCTGAACCGTGGCGAGCAGTTCCAGCTTTTTCTCCTGCCTCCCATTAGATATAAGCAGCTCCTTCTGCAAGGAGGGTTTTTTTTGGGGGGGTGGTAATCTCTCCCCTGACTCCCTGCCTGACTCACTTTCTCTTTCCCCTCCTTCTGTCCGTTTGTCTGCGGTTTTTTTGTCTGTCTGTCTGTCTGTTTGTTTTGCCCTGGCGGGGATGGAACCAGGGCCCTGTGCACAGCACGCAAGCACCGCTGAGCTGTGGTGGATGTCCCTCCCTCGGTTTGATAGATATCGAAATCTGCTGTTCGGATCATACCGTTTGATATCCTAGGCTCAACGCATGACTTCTTGTGCTCCTATTTCTACTCTCTTGAATCCTTTGAGAATTCTTGGGTGATTTTTTTTTTAAGTAAAGTGTGTAGAAGGTGGATTTTCAAATTTTCCCCCTGCTTGTTCAATGATGTGAATGAGCACAGAATTCTGTCACAAACACTCCTTCTGGAAAATGACAGCGCAATTTTATTCCAGCACTGTTACCAATACAGTACAATTGTTTCCCTTTTCTCTCTAACCAGTACTATCTGGAATATTCTCATTTTTTCTCGTCATTGAGATGCAGACATTTCATTAACCCCACATTGGGTCACAAGTGTTAAATAATTCCCTTCATGTTTAGGGCATATTTTAACCTGAAGGCTGATTTTTGATTCTGAATTTCCTTCTTCTGATATTTCTTCCATATTTATTTTTTCTATTTACTTATTTACTTTCCCCAGAATCAACCCCCACCAGCATCGTTGTGGCCTTCCACTTTTTTCTTCTGTTTCTAAAAAAAAGTCAAGGTTTTGCTTTATATTTTACAAACTGTCTTTGTTTGCTTTCTCTGCCCTACTGATGGGTTTTGTCTTGCTAATCTTCGGTTTGTTCATTCCCTCCCAGTTACTGCCTCTCTCTCTTTTTTAATGTTCTTCTTTTAATTAGAGATATCATCTTGATATCTCTAAGAATATTAAGGAGACTCTAAAATTCTCTTTCATTTCCTTTTTTGGGTTTTTTTGTTGTTGTTTTTTAATAAATTCATTGCCTTTTTCTCCATGGTTAGGTAGATGGTTCAGTGGGTAAGAGCATTTGCTGGACAAGCGTAAGGATCTGAGTTCAAATCCCCAGCACCCACATAAGGAGTCAGGAATAGAGGTCTATGCATGTCACCCCAGCATTGGGGGTGGGGTGGGGGTTGGGGAGCAGAGACTGGTGGATCTCAAGAGCTCCCTGGCCAGCTAGCCTAGCAGAAAAGGCACAGTGAGACACCCTTGTCTAGAGGCGGAAGGTGGGGAGCACAGTGGAAGACACCAGACTTCTTCCTCTGACCACCACGTCTGCACAAATGAGTGTACACACTTGCAAACCCATGCACCACGTACACATCTACCACACATACACAAGAGACACATTCTTAGTCTTCCTTTTTGTGTGATTCATGTTCTTAATAATTTTCATTTATTAGTGTGTGTGTGTGTGTGTGTGTGTGTGTGTGTGTGTGTGTGTGTGTG
>CABHPH010111074.1:12138-29580 GCA_902168325.1 Peromyscus nudipes
TGTGTGTGTGTGTGTGTGTGTGTGTGTGTGTGTGTGTGTGTGTGTGTATACACACATGCCATGGTACACATGTGGAAATCAGAAGACCACTGTTGACCTCACTCAGAAGTCAAGGTCAGCACAGCCCAGACCTGGCCTACTCTCTATCACCCAGGTCTCCTTTTGTTTTGTTTTGTTGGGGTTTTTTTGAGACAGGGTTTCTCTGTAACAGCCCACGCTAGCCTTGATTTCAGGGTCCTCCTGCTTCAGTCTCTGGAGTTCTGGGATTACAGGTGCAAGCGCCCACTTCCAGCAGTAGCCTAGTCCTTATCCAAACAGTGTGTGTGCCAGTGTGAGCCGCTGCCATCAGTGACTATTCTAATCTCACTAGCTTTGGCCATGAGAATAGTACCTTTTTCAGCCACAATGCTGCATGTGGGGTTCTCAGTGACCCTTGACCCTTTAGAAAATACGTTGTGCTCTCCTCACCACCTGCCAATAGAACTTGCACACACATGAGTTCCGGTACTTTGCTTTTGCTTAGAGTGGAGACATCGCCACTCAGTAGCTTAGCTCGGTGATCTGCTGGCATATGTCTGTTATGGGTTCCCATCTGCGACTAAGACGTTCAACCATTCCCCACCCTTAACTTGTTTTAACATGTCTTAGTAGAATTCAACCTTATTTTATATCCAAGTTCCTGTCTTTAGGGGGCAAGTATGCCTCTTGTCTGAACATACTGATGGAACATTTTCTTTATGCTTTTCATAAAAACCAAGTTACAGGATACAAGTGTGCTGACGGTGCTGTGCTCTGGATTGAATTTCAAAACTGGATTGAGATCCTGTTAGTTCTTAAGCCACTCACTGTGAGCGGGACCTTATGGTTGGTTTGCTATTTGTTTGGTTGCTCGTTGTCTGAACTGGTCTTGGTTTTCCTACAGTACAAAGCTTCCTAGTTAAGCTTACTGTTGTAGGACAAAAAGTTCTCACACAGAGGTTCGGGGGGATTCGCCACTTTCCAAATCCATCCTCCACATGGCCCTCTTGTTTTCAAAAGACTGAAGAGAGATGCACAAAAGGCCACATCCTCTCAAGCGGTCCTGCCCGTTACTGCTGGAGAGCAGTAAGCTGAATCTTGTCTCTTCTACACTTACAATGCACTGACCCTCGATGACCAGGGTCGGGGAGGGGAGTATGTGACTGAGTCCAGGGGGATCTGAATCTCACCTTGTCTCTTTTCTTCCGTGGTCTTGCACATCTGAATATCTCACTGTCTTTTAAATTTAGAAAAAAAGATCTACTTCAAAGCAGTTGAAACTGGCCACTTAAGAACATTTCAAAAACTGGAATCGTGTGGCTCTAAGGAAAACAGAACCTGTGGGGTGTGTAAACATCTTTAGGCTACGATCACAAAATACTACCACCCTTTACAGAAGCAGCAAGGATCTGTTTTCCCAAAGTCCTGGAGATGGGCAATCTGAGAAGAAAGAGCCAGTAGTGCCAGTGTCTTCTGAGATGTGGAGGAAGCCGTATCCCAGATCGTGTTCCAGGCCTGTCTCCTTGGCTCCATCACGAGGTCTTTCTCCTCTGCTTTCAATGTGTTCCTTCTATTGGCGACTGTGTTCCAACCCCTTCTTCTTACAGGACCCCCATCTTATTAGAACAGGCTCTACTCCAATGGCCTCACTTCAACGTCATTATCTTCATCTAGACCTTCATATACTTGAGGACTTCAAGACTTGAATTCTGGTGTGCAGTTGCTTGAATGAGAATGGTCCCCATAGGCTTATGTGCTCTAATACTTGGGTCCCAGTTGGTGGAACTGTTTGGGAAGGATTAGAAGGTGTGGCCTTGTTGGAGGAGGTGTGTCACTGGAGACAGGCTTTGAGGTTTCAAGTGATCCATGCTGTTCCCAATACACTCTCTGCTTCCTGCTTGTGGCTCAAGATGTCAGTTGTTCCTGCTGCCAGGCCTTTGTTGCGCCATCACAGACTCTAACCCTCTGGAACCATAAGCCCAATTAAACATCCTCATCTACAAGGTCCCTTAGTCATGGTGTTTTATCACAGCAATGGAAATGTAACTACTACACAGTGGGACACACAGTGCAATTTATAAATGTGAAGAGACCCCAAGCTTCCAGGGACATGCTAGGTACATTTGTATACATCAGTTGTTTGTTTGTGTTTTGAGGTTTGTTTGTTTGTTTTTGTTTGTTTTTTAGCCTTCACAAGCTTACCATACTAGAAACATATTGTAATCCCATTTCCTAGATAGGAAAACCAAGACAAAAAAACATTCACTCGTCCTACACAAAGCTAAAATATACAACATCAGGATTTGAACTCAAGTCTTCATAAACTGTTCTACCATCCTGCATCTTGTAATTTTTCTCCTCAAATGTTTTCTTCTTTCTAAAGGAATAGGATTTTGAATCGATGCAGCCCAGCAGAGTTTCACCCGATTACTTAGTGGGAAAGTTACTTTGAAAAGTGTAGCTGTTGTCAGACTTTGTGGTCAAAGCACAGCTGCACTGCCTCCCCCTACCTTTTCACTTCCTCTCATAGATCTCAGGCCACCAGGCTCCATATAGACAGGAGCATCCACTTCATCACTTCCCTCCCTTAAAGCTGTCTGGTGACTGAGAGTCTTACTGGTCTAACCTGCTTCTCGACTCAGAAATCTTTAGACTCTCTCAGAGATGTAAAGTGCAGTTAAGTGGGAGACTGCAGTGTGATGATGGAGTCTTTTCAGTTTCGGTTTTGTGTCAAAGGGTAGCAAGAGACTACAGGGAATATCTATGGATGGGGAACCTACAACCTAACAAGAAAGTTGCTAGAGAGGACAGTGGACATTTCTTTCAATTCCAAGAGTGACTGCAACACAATCAGAAGTCAGACACAAGCGCTGCTCACAGCCACCTGCAAAGCAGAGCAAAGGAAACCAGGAAGGGAAAGTGGACAATTGCTTGGTCACCTCTACAGATAGCTTGTGGTTGGCTGAAACTATTTAAAAATACATGCTCTTTGCCAGGGAATGGAGATGATGCTTCTCTTAGTAACAATGTGTATATGCTCACATATCAGAGGAGGAAGGTTTTAATTCTGGCTATGCCACTGCCCACGAGTGTATCTCTGGCAAATCAATTGGTTTCACTGAGCATCAACGTCTATCATTTATCAAACCAGCGTGAGGTGTCGCTGTGAGGCCAAGTGAGGTCACGTGCAAGAGTTTTGAAAGTTACACAGACTATCCCTAGGTTAGTGATTTCTCTTGCCTTATTATTAACTCAAATCTACCAGGACTTGTAATTAGGTTGGATTTTGTAGTTTGAGTCTCCAATTTTTGGACTACCAGACTTGGTGGTTTCCTTCTCCTTTATACTTCTTCCATGAGTTTTGGTCTTTTCAAACTTGTGGAAGGGAGCAACGAGCCATTAGGAATTTTTATTTTTAATTTTTTTGTGTTCATAAATATGTAATGAGAATAAAGATGAAAATAGACCCCTTAATGAAGAGCTTGTGTACACTAAAAAAGTAGCCTGTCACATTTGAAAGGAGCTTAGCCCTTCTGAGGAAATTACCTGTCATCTGCTTTTAGAGCAGCCTGGCAGACTCCCGACAGATACTGACATTTAATTTTTCCCGAGAGCTATTAAGATGGGAGATGTTTGGGAGCCGCACTCCCGTATCATCTCGATGTGCCAAGTGATTGAACAGAACATGTGACAAGGAGCTCTCCTTGATGATGAAGCACCATGGAAAATCCTGAGTTGGCACCTCATGGAGCAGTTGCAAATCAAGTCAGAGTCCCGTTGTCCAAGCAACTGGGAGAAGTGCTCTTGGGACAGCAAGTTCTCCTTGGAGTTGCAAATAGACATCGTGTGTCTTAGTCCCTCGCGGTGGAGACTGACACCTCTTAGCTCTCTACACATGACTGCTCTTTATCCCACGTGCCACTGAGAGATACTAAAGTTGTCCCTTTTTTTGCAAGCAGGGTAGGAAGGACCTGGAGTGGTGTGGGGTTGTGTGTGTCATGGAAGCAAAGTGTATCAGCAGCGTTTCGGTTCCTGGGGGACCACTTGCATGGGCCCCGGTGTGGAACTTGGTTGCTTAAGAAGTCAAATTCCTAGGCTTCGGCAAGCCTGGTTTTTACTGTCTCTCTATTTCCTGGGCTAACTGGAGGAAGAGGGTAGTTTAGAGGAGGGATGGATCTGTGAGATAATAGGGTGCTATATTTCCATTTAGAAGACTTGGGCAGCTGGTGGCCATCCACTGCATGTGCTCTCTAAGGAAATCAGTTAATTTCAGCTATATATCTGGACTGTAACTAAAATTTAGCATCTGGTTAACCAGAGTGAGCTCATTTGGCATGCTAGAATCTCCTCACCATGCACTCTTTTTTTTTTGATTGCTTGCATGTGATGAGGTTGATGCCAGTGAATCTATTATTCTGACAAATGCTAATCAGATAGGAACCTGATTTTAAATTCAAATTCATTGTGCACTATTAAGTTTTCTAACATTGTGTGCTTTGGATGGCCTCATTTGCATGATTTTTTAAGTGTGCATTTCGGGCTACAATTTTATTATCGGAGTGTTCTTTTATTGAATATAAGTCTTCTGCTGAGAAAGTTCCTTTTGAGGATGTGAAAAGGTTATCAATTAATCTGCAGTGGAGATACACCGTGGTTGGAGTCTGTATGGCTATATTGACGGTAGTTTGTCGCCTAACTACAAGGCATAGAAGTTGAGACCACTGACTTAGAATTCCTGGGTTCAAATCCTACCTCATCCACTCCACCTATGTACCGTGTACATAAAGTAGCTGCAGAGAAATCATGTAATCCTGTAGCTTTGTCTTTAATTCAAGAGAGTGAAAACATTCACCCAGAGGATTCTCAGATTGCATTATCAGTTCACAAGCAGCCCCCAGCATCTTCTGGGTTATGCTTCAATAACAGTGGGGCCCAAATAGGAGCGACTTACAACTAGAGGTTTGTTTCCTCTTCCCATTCGTGTTCATGTCCATCATGGGTTGGCTCTGTCTTCACTAGATAACCTCTTCGCTCGGTGGCACTCCAGCATCATGACAAAGAAGAAAAAGACATAACAGAATCAAAGACGGTTTTAATAGCCTACGCTTGGAGGCAGAACATGCCATTCTTGATCAATCTAATTGATCAAAACAAAGCAAGTAGTCAACCTGGTGTCAAGTGACTAGGAGGATGAACACAGTAAATGTTCAGTAGCTGTCAGTCGTTAACTATTGAGTCCTGTTCACAAAACGACTGAGCTGTAGTACCATCCCCTACTGGGACAGAGAAGACGATCTGTGTGTTAGTCAGATGGTCTTCTTGAAAGTGCATTAAGGGGCTGAGTCCTGCCTTTGGACATTCCAGGAAAGGTGGTCTATGGAGAACCCATTGCGGCGGGTCTCGGTACCGATGGCACACACTATTGGAGCAAAGAATGGAGCCATGCAGCCCACCATGTCATGGGACCTCCGCTGAGACCTGATCCTTCAACACCTGGCTTTCTCATGAATCTGTTGGCTAAGTAATAATTTTTCAGATGACGGTAAAGTATTTGGGCGAAAGATAATCCTTTTTAAGTCTCATCTTTGGGTGGAGGAGAGCTGGCCCTGTACCTCCAGCTTCCACAGACCCTTCTGGTCCTCTGCTCTGTTTGACCCATGCTCTCTGGGGAGCAGAAAACACTGGACTTACGATGTTTTAAGCTGATATGATCTGGAGAGTACACTGTTGTATGGACAATAGCCCTTTCTAGTCATTCTGAACATTCTAACACGCCCCATTCACGTGTCCCCAGATTTGAATTAATGGGGAGCTTTATACAACAACAAAAAGTACTTATCCTTTTCTAACCTACATCCTCCTTCACACTTCTATATCCCAGAGATTATTAATAACCCAAAGTGTTATTCAGCTGTTCTCAGTCAGTCTTACACCTGTGTTCAAACGGTATGGACATCTGGACCTGCCTCCATTGCCATAGGTCCCCATTATGACATCTTCCATGGCATTTGACTCGTAAAGAACTTCTACCTACATTGCTCCTGGTGACCCTGCTGTTAGTTATCATTGTCGAGTTCATGAGACTATCAATTTCTAGGTGGGACAAGCTCACAGCCATGAGCTCATCAGTCTTGGTGTAGAGTCTAGTATGCACCCTATAATCTCACAGACCATTCCTTCCTCAAACTAGCCATCTTCCTCCAGCTAGCCTGGGAAATCGAAAAGCAGTAAAAGACAGGCTTGCTGAGGATTCTGCATGGTAATCCTTATGAGCATGTTCTTGAAAAGTGCTTCCTATGACAAACCCAGAAGAGAGATGAGACGTGTACCCAGAAAGTCTACTCACACCCCCTCCCACTGCTTGGTGTCCCATGGAGGAGGCATTCTGGTCAGAGGCTAAGAAACACCAAGGAGTTTCCCCCTACGTGTGCTACCTACCAGCCTCCTCATCGTTCTCTTTCTTTCTCATCCTTTACAGCGGCGATCTGAGTACCACAGGGAGTGATAACTGTACCTTCAACACCTGCCAGAAAGCTCTTGGGAAAGATGACTTCACTAAGATTCCCAATGGGGTGAACGGTGTTGAGGACCGGATGTCGGTGATATGGGAGAAGGGCGTGGTGAGTTTCACAGGAATGAGCCTGGTTCACTCAGGATCATGACCTTCATAGAAACACCCTCCCCCAGAATAAACTGGGAATCACACCATCACTATCAACTCCATCCCTTCCCTCCTCCAGGACATTATCAGCAAACAAGCAGTTGATCTTTCCTCATAGTTTAGCTCAGAAAACGTGTTATGTCATTGGGCAGAAACATTGGGGGTTAATTTACACAGGTTCCGGATAGGGTTATTCTTTGTGTCATTAATGTAAATATTAGAACTAATGAAGAATATATGAAGGATATTAAATTCACTGTCTGAAGTTATATAGACAATGAAGTCTATGGGCATAATGATTTTTAAAACTAATAATAAATGAAGAATGAATAAAATGTTTTTTTTTCCCCAAGGATGGAGCAGAATCACACAGACAGGTGTCAGGTGTTAAGCCATCTATCCAGGTGACATGTGTAGTTATAAAGATCTACAGGAAAATTAGGTAGACTCCGGGTTCCCACTGTCACACTTTTCAAAGACCCCTCTCTTAGATGATACATTAATCATATTTCATACTTGAGAATTCTCTTTGATGAGTTTCTCTGACATCTACTATCGTTTCTAATTCTCATTGTCCTAGTTAGAGTTTCTACTGCTGTGATGAAGCACCATGACCAAAAGCAAGTTGGGGAGGAAAGGGTTTATTTGGCTTCCACTTCCACATCATAGTCCATCACTGAAGGAAGTCAAACAGGGCAGGAACCTGGAGGCAGGAGCTGATGCAGATGCCATGGAGGGGAGCTGCTTACAGGTGTGTGTGCTCATGATGGCTTGCTCAGTCTGCTTTTTTATAGAACCCAGGACCACCAGCCCAGAATGGCACCACCCACAATGGGCTAGGCCCTTCCCTCATCAATCACTAATTAAGAAAACACCCTACATCCAGATCTAATGGAGGGATTTTCTCAATTGAAGCTCCCTCTTTTCAGATAACTCTAGCTTGTGTCAAGTTGACATAAAACTAGTCAGCACACTCATTATTCACTGACTCCCATTGATTTTGTTTTCAGAATGCTTGCTCATTTCTACATTCATGGATACCGTCTAATTGGAGGCTCACATTTTGTTTGGACCATTCTTATAGTCTCAAAGCTGATTTCCTTATTCCCAGGGACCAATTGTTCCGGCTGTTCTAGCCTGGAGTTGCTGCTCATAATGAAGCTCTGTTCATGTTACTTCCTTCTCAAAAACACATCAGTGTTGTCCGTGACCAAACGGCAGTGTTGAAGCAATCAGTTTAGTGCCAGGGTCTTCAAAACCTCTCTCTAGTTCTAACTTCTGTTGACCCCCCTTTCTCCATCTACTCCTACCTCTAACATCCCCGATGACTCCCCCTCTTTCTCCCTGCTTAAATATTCTAGATTATAATCCAACTTTCCTCCTTAAATTTGTGTTATTACAGTAAATATCTTTATAACAGCAGATTTTCATAATCCATTATAGTTCTCATCATACATAAAGGTTTAGTTATATACATCTTTAAATATGATCTTTAAAATAGTTGAGTATTTCCCTAACATGTATGAAACTGTATAATTTTCTGAAACAGTAAGATGATTTACTTCTGGGATTATTAGAAATAATTAAATAAATCTTAGAGGAAGTCTTGTCATATACATATATGAGCCCTATAAGGGGTTTATATTAAAATTTCTTAAAATAGACTTTCCAACATTTCTGGTTCACACAAATTTAAATTGAACAAAATTATACCTCTTATGCTTATCTTTTATCTTCTCAAGGCATTGTCACCTAATTTACAAGCATCATAACCTATCTTCTTTTGAGTATTTGGTATTTTATCTAATATTTACATGATCATCTCACAAATCTTAGGTCTGCAATAAAGAAGGCAGATCATAAATATCGTAGGTGCTAACAGAAAGCTTTAAATGGGAATTCAAAATGTCATTTAAACCATTGTGTGTAGTAATCTTGGGTGATGGGAGTAGATGTCGAGGAAGTAGTAGGTTTGTCTTTTAATGTGATGGGATTTTTGAAAAGTCATCTTCAGGCTTCTATGTGCCATCTTCTTCATCAGTGATGATGCAGCTGGTTTATACTGAGCATGCACAGATGTAGCTCCTTGATGTAGGAAATGGGATACAGTTCTGTTTGGGTTAATAGAGATGTCTTTCTGTTTGGGTTAATAGATATAAGTCATTCACTTTGATCCCCAGAGGAGGCTTAAGTGTTTGATCATCACAGCAAATGCATCTTCTTTGAATTGGTTTACAGCACAGTGGTAAAATGGATGAAAACAGATTTGTGGCAGTTACCAGCACAAATGCAGCCAAAATCTTTAATCTTTATCCGAAAAAAGGAAGGATAGCTGTCGGTTCAGATGCTGACATTGTGATCTGGGACCCAGAAGCCACAAGGTAAGTCTGAGATCTTGCATTACCTGGTTTTACCCTTGAAGAAAGGCACTAGCTTGCAAAGAAACTTTGCCTGGGCTGTTACCAGCCTTTGCTTAATAGGTGATTTATTTCGCTGTGCTCAGGGATTCTAAGCCTGTGCACAAGATAAAGGTTTTGATGTACAAATGTTTCTTTGTTTTTCTTGGCATGGAGGGTGCAAAAGCTGTGTAGAACTCGCTGGGAATGGATATGCAGAGAAAACCAATATGAATTTGCCATTCCAGTGCCTGGCAAGTGCCCGAGTTCACACGGAGGGAACGTGCGGAGCCCTGAAGAAAATAAAAGGCTTAATTTGAAAAGAGCTGAATTGGAAACTCAAAATAATTACAGCCTTTTAAACGCTTTTAGATAGAAAGATTCCAGCACAAAAGACATCACTTTTAGTTAGCCAAACTTTCCAGATGAGCTCAGACTCAGTCTATCAGTCCCAGAAAGCTTAAGCCCTTTGTTCTCAATTTCCGTAATTCTATGTTAATATTGTGGGTCTGACAAATTCCACCAAATCAAAAAAGCATTTGATGGAGGTTGAGTTTCTGCTGAATTCTTCCTGTAGAACGTTGTCGCCAACAGTACTTGCTTGCTCATTTGTGCTTGTGCTAAACACTGGTAAGGAAGGAAATGCCACACACTTCAACATTTTGTGTGCACTTGTGTGCGTACAGGGGAATTTGATGGGCCTTCTGTCTTCACTATATGGCATTTTTGCAAGGTCTAGTATGTTTGTTTTTACCATAGTTAGCCAAAGTGCGTAGTTTCTGGGAAGCAGTATTGTTACAGAGCTTCAACAGAAGTGCCCTTGGGCCACCTTCTGGGAAAAAGATGGCCAGTTGGAATTTGGAACATGAAGGAAGCTACTATGGCTGAGAGCCTAGAAACAAGCCCCAGATGGTCTTTTTGTGGTTGGCACTATCCTCAGGACACTCATTGTTCCTACCTAGGGACCAGGTCGTGGGATTGGCAGGCCATGGTCACAGCAGGTAGCCTTTGGCCAAAACTCCAGCATTACCCCTTGCTGCTTTCAAATTCATGCAAAGCAATAAAAAGCTGTGTGAGAACCTTAGGTCAGGAAATACCCTGAGATAACAGCCAGTCACAACCCAGGGCTTTTGCTGCTGTGTTAACACAGATTTACATTTAAAGAATCAATACCTGATAAAGCTAAATGTAGATAAGCTTTCTGCTAGTCTGGGAATGGGAATGGGAAAACATTGCTTGTCTTTCTGGACTCTGGATGACCTGGGCTGGCTGCAGGTTGGAGAACTCCTGATTCTGTAAGTTCTGCTCTGCAGGGGCTGCTACTGCCCAGCAGTGGTCTGCAATTTAGGCCATTGCTCCAAGGCTGGAATCAGGTAGGTCTTTTGAAATACCTTGTGGCTTATGAAGATCACAAGGTTTAATTAGAAAACCCAGAAATTCTCAACGTTCTTCTCTGATGGAAGGACGATGTGAAGAGTGATGACTCCCGTCTGAGTCATCAGGATGATAATTAGTAGGAGTTTGTGCAAGTCAGTGGGGCCAAAGATACTTTGATATCCAAGACCAAGAATGGTGGTAAGACCGACTGTGAACAGTGTGTGAGGTTTACCTGCGGGCTGTGAGCCCATGGCTTTGACTTACAAACCTGTGTTTAATACTTCATTCTTCGTGTTCTAGTTCTTTTATCCAATGGAGAGGGGGCAGTTTAATGCTGTTCTGTGTTTTTCTGTATCAGAGTGGAAGGAAAATAAAGATGTTCTGTTGAGCTATGAAACTCTCCGATCTACTTCCTAACCCCACGGAGAGTTCCAGGAGGCCACCTCCATGCCTCTTCTCCTTCCTCTTCTCCTTCTCCTCCACCTTCTTCTTCTTTTGTCGAGGGTGGAGGGGTTGAGACAGGGTTTCTCTGTGTAGCCCTGGCTGTCCTAGAACTTGCTTTATAGACCAGGCTGGCCTTGAACTCACAGAGATCTGCCTGCCTCTGCCTCCCAAGTGCTGGGATTAAAGGCGTGCGCCATCATAGTCTAGTACTCTATAGCTCTTCTTTTTACCATTTTTTTGCAAGCCATTCCATTTTTTTTAATGAAAATAGATTTAGATTTCTCCATATTATATATTCTAATTATGGTTTCCTCTCCCAGGTCCCCCATTCCCCACCCACCCAAATCCACACCCTTTTCTCTCACGCTCTCATTAGAATCGATACAGGCGTCTAAAAAATAATAATAAAATAAGATAAAATAAAAACAAAGAAGCTGGAGTAGTGTGAAGCAAACAAACTACCAGGAGAAAGGGAGTCCCCCATATGAATTATGCATGTGGGGGGACCCAAGGTTGTCCAGACCAGGGCTCATGCCTGAGGGAAAACTCGCTGGGCAGATGGGGGAAAGTCATTCACACCCAGGTGTTGCATTCACATAGAGAGTTTATTATAATAGAGAGATGAAGAGAAAGATAGGAAAGAGGGAGAGAAGAGAAAGAAAGAGAAAGGGAGAGAGAGAGAGAGAGAGAGAGAGAGAGAGAGAGAGAGAGAGAGAGGCCTTGGGGTGCACACCTCCTGGGAGTGGAGAGAGAGAGAGTGGATGAAGGGAGGGGTTTTTCCTTTAGGTCAGGACCAGGAGGAGGGCTCAAGGGGTGAGGTTTCAAGGGGCAGATCAAAATACTAACACCCTCTCACCTCCAAAGAGCACAAGGAACACAAAGATGCAGAGACACATTCACACACACATAAAACCCATAAAAACACAATGCTGGAGGCCATAATAAATGTACAAAAGACCTGGAAGGGGAAAAAAGGAAGGAGGGAGAGAGGGAGGGAGGGAGGAAGGGAGGGGGGAAGAAAGGAGGGAAGAAAAAGAAAGGAGACATCCAGACAAAGAATTACGAAACAAGGAACCTCTAAAATGCCGTTGAATTTGTTCTGAGTTGCTGGGGCCCCTCTTTTGAAGCCTCCACCTGGGTGACTCCAGCAGGGCCAGAGTTGAGAGTCCTTGGCTGTTTGAGTTCTGCGGATCACATCAGCTCAGGTACAAAGTGTTGTCTTCCTCAGACAACTGGACAAAGAGAAATGACCGGAATGCAAGGTTGTGACTAATTCCCTCGCTTTCTTTTCCACATTTTGCTGCTTGGAGGGTATTTATAGGCTGTGATTATGTCCCCCTGAGTCATGCCTTAGGCTATACAAATTTAAATCACTTTCTCCCAAGCTCCAGTTACTAATCTCTGTAACACTCTTTTGTCTCTCCTCTTCTAGTCACTTGCTTCAGCATGGTGCATAATGATCCAGATGTGTGGCTATTTTTTTTTATCGTCTATATGTTACTTGCTTAATTTCCCTCTGTTCAGTCTAAGAATGACTAATTTAAGGTCAAACTCAAAGGCGTCTTTCTGTACTACATAGGCGTTTATTCATAACCGGTTAGGCATCTATTCAGGTGTTCGTCTTCCCTGTTTGTTCTTTACCATTTTTTACATAACAACTGCTCTTTATATAATAATGACTAAAGAAAGCTAAACATCTAAAATCTTTTTTGGTGAATGAATATATGTATTCAGCCTTTAATTTTGAGTGCTACGTCTTCATTAGTATAGCACGTGTCCTTTAGCACGACCAAGAACTCTCATGCCTTTGATCCAGGTCTGCTCATCATGAATACCCCAGGGCCAGAAATAATGAAAACCAGCACAGGCCTGTGCGACTGGCACTAGACCTGAGGTCCAGCAAGGGCCACTTAAAGTCTCGGCAGAGCTCAGTGGCAGAGAGCTTGCTGAAGTTCTGGGCTCCATCCCTGACACCATGCACACCACAGAAAGAACAGAGGAAAGTAGGGTCATTGTATGTCTGCTCCTCTTTTACAAAACAAGGTAACTGAAAATGACTACCTCTACCACAGGATTACCATGAACCAACATACGTAAACACGTTTTGTAAGCTAAGATTGTCCTTATAGGGTGCTTGTTTTATGTAGGAATCCGCAGGTTCAAGTCCCAGCCCTGCATAAACGAGATGTGATGTCACCTACCTGTAATTCTAGAACTTGGGAGATGGAGACAGGAGAATCAGAAACTCAAGGTCGTCTTGGGATATATAATGAGTTTAAAATCAGCCTGCTAAAAAATCATGGGGTGAGGGAGGGGTGCAATTAGCATATGTTGTTATTGTGACCTCACCCATTTCTACTTTGGCTGTGATGTACTTTGCCCAGTATTTCGGCTAATTTGCCTGTGTTGACCAAGCAGCCAAGTGAACCAAGGGATTCGATTGTACTGATCCCCACATCCTCTCAGAAACCTACAGAACTTCTCATTTTCTCTGCCTCTGTTATCCGATCGCAGGTAGAAAAATACCATCAAGCTAATGAACGAGCTGAGTCCTCTTTGGAACTTTGACATTTTAAATCTGTATGATTTTTCTCTAATTCATCATTATAATATTTTGCACTAACATGAAATCTGTAGAGTGTGGAGAAAAGTGAGAGGGGGTTATTGAGGGGGAGGCTTCATGGGATGAAGGATTAGATGAACATTTAAACAATGAGAAAGAGTGTTTTTCATAGTCCGCATTTAAAGGGAGAAACCACGCTGTGTATCTGGGTCGATGACAACACCCGCTTTCTCTATTCTTGGCCTGCTTATTGTGAGAAAGGTACTCAGTTGGGCTCTCTGTTCCAACCAAAGTTTATGCAGATGACCTCAACTGGAACATTTCTAATGCACCACAGTATTTTTAGCCTCTCTGCACTCATCATCCACAGCTTTCTGCTGTCCTTCGAGGTGGAGAATGGTCACCATCGTCGCTGCCTACCTCTCCCCACCCTGCACACTGAATCCTAGTGAATCTTGCACACCTGCTCACAATGCTGCACCATAGTCTTCCATCGCTTTCTGAACCTTTGCTATATTCTTGAGGTGTAGGTGCATTTTTAAAAAGGAATGGGGAGTCACAATGATGGTTGAAGGGACCCCTCTGGAACCCCCAGCTCTTCTCCACTATTATTATCTGACAGAATGGCATGGTTGTCACAGTTAATGAGCTGATACTGGTTATTAGAGCCTATTCTTCACTCAGGCTTGCTTAGCTCTTACCCAGCATCCATTTCTGCTCCAGAATCTCACCCAGGATCCCATATTACTTTTAGTCCATGTGTGTCCTGAGGCTGGTCTGAGGTGTGGCAATTTCCCCCCTTCGTTTCTCATTGCTTTGCCGTTTTTGAGGAATGATGCTCAAGTACCTTGGAGAATGTCTCTCTGTTGTGTTTTTCCTCCCGATGTTTTACCCTTACTAGCTCAGGTTTGGGGAAAGAATAATTCAAAAGCCAAGTCTTCCTTTCCATAAGCCATAAAGAGTGAATGAGGGAGATGTGATGCCACAAGGCTGGGGCTGAGCTGGGGTTCCTGGCTGAGGAAGTCTTTGCCAGGTTTCCCTAGAGTCCTGCTCCTGAGTCCTCTGTATTGTTCCTCAGGAGAGGAATTTGCTGCACGCAACCCCAGCTTAAGGAGTGAGATGTTGTTCTCTAGACTTCTGTTTGAATTCATACTTTAAAACCAAGGTTTGGTCCAGCTCAGCCCAGAGTAGAATCTCAGCGAAAGCTGCTGAGTGAAGTGGAAGATGGTGGTAGCCTTCCACACTGCCCAGGGGGCTGCTGTGACGAGGCAGTGGCCCTAGGGACCCTGGGAAGATTGCCTTCAGCAACAGCTGTGGCCTGGAGGGAGTCAGGGGTAGCATCCCTCACTTGGGCTCTTAACTTACTAAAGAATGAAGGGATGCAGACAAATACCAGTAAAAATAAGGTTTTCTAAGTGCGGAAGGGTGCCTCATTTTACCCTTTCGTTCTCTTGAAGCAACCTTTTGACTTTCGTGTTGAGAGCGGTTTGTTCAGCAGACGTAGATGGGCTTGAAGAGAACTGCTTTTGTGTGCTCACAAATTCACTCCGAGCTGTTTCCCCTTGGGAGTCAGACTCCCAGAGCCGAGAATGTACAGGATCAGTCCATGGAGAGGAGAGAAGATATAAAATGGAATATTCTCAGTCTCAGAAAAGAAGTGCTTAGGATATCATATGAGAGGCAAAGGTGTGATGTCATAGAAGTTCAGAGCATAGAGACCCTGTATGAGAGCAGATAGGGGCGTAACATCACATGACATAAGAGTGGGTAAGCCATCTGTCCTGAGAGTCAAGACTGAAACAGAAGCAAAGTAAACTGAGGCACCCAGGGAGGAGTCCGGAGTGAAACCATTAAAGCTGAGGACTGTCTGAGAGAGAAGCCGTCCAGGCTGCAGAGAAAGGGAAGGTGAGGCCATCACAGATTGCCTCCAGTTTTCATTTCGTTTGCCACAGAGTGAGGTGATTTTTCACGAAGTTAACCTTGGGAAAAGCGTTATTTAATCAAGGGAAGAAATGGACTGGTCTGAAAGATGATATTCTGTCTTGCAAGAAAGTACTCCCCTTTATCCTATGAATGTGATTTTACCTACAGCCACATGTTATGTATGCTTTCTGTTTGATCATATCATTAGACACTAGATGTTTTTCTGCACAATTCCTCATACGGTTTTAGCAAAAATGTTTGCCTGCATTGATTAGTTATTGCAGATGACAGCAATGTGCATTGAGCCCTGTATCCTGAAGGGGGCGCCCACAGCCCACACTGGGCCACCTGAGCTGCTGATTACATAAGCACAAGGCAGTCTCTCCTGGGTGGGGGTGCATTTGCTAATGATCTGGGGACGTCCTGGTACCTAGATGCTTTCGATTGTTTGGGGTTAGTGTTGGTTATTAATGGCATGTTGAAATAACTGTGCTCGTCACATCATCTGCTGCCTTTAAAAATGAGCTTTACTAAAGGCACCAAAGGAGATCAGTAGAAAGAAAAGCAGGGAATCCGTACTTTTCTCTTGCCTTTCTTGCTTTGTAAGTCTATAAAGAAGCTGCATGCCTCCAGAGTGAGGCATCTGGCGCGCGGTGATGGATAGTGAGAGAGGACTGGAGTGGGTGTGTGAGGGCAAGGGTTAGATATTCCCGTGAGAGATTGATTACCTCAGACATAACTGGCCTGTAAAAAAGTTCCTGCAAAATCAACTGCAATACCTCTTCTGTGTCATTGCACAATAATATAAAAAAAAAGGAGAGAGATAGTGCAAAGAGAGCATCAACCTTTTATTTTGAAAATGAAGCGTTCCCTGTATTCAGCTTGACAGCTCATTGAGCCAATGTCTATCGCTTCTGACAGGAGTATATGTCCTAACGCTTCACTACTCAGGTCAAAGCTGTAAATCTAAGGACACAGTCCTTATCTGGTTGTTTGACCTATTTTTGTAGAATATTCTGGTTCTTCGATTATGAGGAAGAAATCAGGAGTGTGATTTTCATACGGTACTGAGACAGACTCTTAGGGTGTCATACGGTCAAAAGAGAGATCAGCGAAAGTGGCCAACCTGTTAAAAATCTGATTAGGGGGGGGGGGGGGGGGAGGGGGGCGGGACGGGAAGAGGGAGAATGGGGGAATCTATGGCTGATATGTAAAGTTGAATTATATTGTAAAATGAAATAAAATAAATAAATAAGTAAATAAAAAGATATAAGAACTAGATAACAAGAAAAAAAATCTGATTAGGGAGAAGGGCATGCAAGCTGCTTTCAGGCCTGCAGGAGTAGCAGTAACTCATGCTCAGGCAATTGAAGGCTATCCTCTGAGCTCCTGTTCTTCGGCATTCATTAAAGAGCACTTAGTTACCATGGCAACTGTCCCCTTCCAGTATTTATGAGCGACAGGGTATCTCACAGCATCTCAGGCGCACAGGCACACAGCTGACTACCGTGTGCACTGAAACATTTGATGAAGACTTCTAGCTGCTCTGTATTCTGCAGAGGAGGCATATTTTTGTTTCCAGTTATTTGGGGTTTATTATTTTTTTTAAACACAATTACAGCAAGCTCTGACCCTGAATACACGATCCTTGCAGGCCTTGTGCTGCCTTTCCCGCTTAATTTCCTTCCCTTTCTCGTGGAAGATGGAGACAAACGAATGGAACTTTATATTCAGGGAAGGGCAGCAACTTGAAGATTGTGAATATGCCCCTGGCTTCTACTGGGGAGCTTTGCAGGAAACTGAGCAGGAGAGGAATGCTTTCCACCCTCAGTGAGCAGGGATTTTAGGGGAAATGAAGCAATGGACAGTGCATAGCAACGAGACTCAGTGGTGCCTAGGGTGTGTGACTCCAGCCATGTCATCGGGGGGCGCTTTAAAGAAGCTACTGGGCATTTTCCTTGAAGTGGCACACTGTGTGCCATCTAATTTCAGAACCATAATCCTCTCTTCTTCCTCTACACACACACACACACACACACACACACACACACACACACACA